>CAEFZX010030160.1:0-15544 GCA_903066825.1 Alfaro cultratus | reverse complement strand
CCAAATACTTATTTTCCACCATATTTTGCAAATAAATTCTTTAAAAATCAGACAATGTGATTTTCTGGATTTTTTTTCTCCTTTTGTCTCTCATAGTTGAGGTATATCTATGATGAAAATTACAGGCCTCTCTCATCTTTTTAAGTGGGAGAACTTGCACAATTGGTGGCTGACTAAATACTTTTTTGCCCCACTGTATATGGCTATGAATTTTTATTTTATTTATTGAGATGATAAAAGAAACAACTTTGATCAACAGGTTTTGATTGTCATTCAACACATTCTCTCTCTCTCTCTCTCTCTCTCTCTCTCTCTCTCTCTCTCTCTCTCTCTCTCTCTCTTTTGGTTTTCTCATCCAGGGTGTCAGACACACACACAAATAATACACATGCACAATAAAATATAGACAGTAATGTTACCTAGCTTGGTTAGATAACTAGTGTTAACTGACTTCAAAGAAGGCTAATATGTTGATTCGGGACAATAACACTGTCAGTATTCATGATTGATTTGTGAGGTAAAAAAGTATCATTACTCAGGGGTGACACTTAGGACTCAGTGTGTATGGTTCACACTGAGTGAAGCATACCCTGAGTATGTGTATACACTGAGCATTTGTCAGGACATTTTCCTGACAAATGGAAAGACATTTTCCATTTGTCAGGAAAGACAAATGTTTTCCTGACAGTCACAGTTGGTAAGAAACAAAGATTCCCAATAAATTCCACTGGAAATGAATGCAGGTCATTTTTGGCCCACTTGTGGAAGAATGGGGTAGTAATATAAAATAGGATATTTCTTAAAATGTATAAAATGTAAATTAAACAATGGCACGATGTCTGTAACATGCTTTTTTGAGGAATACCTGAAATATGAAGTGATGAAAACTTTTCATTTCAAAGATATTGCAAAAAGATGACCGGGTCAAAAAGGATCCACTTACAGTACTGAGAGTTAAGTAGGAAAGAAAAAAAAATACATGAGCTAGAAGCTTTTGAAGAAAACTTTTTTGAGGTGGTTACTTGACCTGCTTTTCAGTTAATCTCTACAAAACAGGCCAACATCTCCAGGAAAACAAGGTTGACCCATGAGAGAGTCATCAATTAAATTATATTAATGATGTTCTTTGTTCCCACAGATCTCCAACAGCCAAGTGTCTCCGACGAGGAAGAAGCTCCTGTCATCCAACAAGTCTGGAGCCTGGCAAGTAGGTCCAGCAAGGACCAGAAAGAAGTAGATCATCAGTGGACTGAAGAGGAACAATTTGAACCAGAACCAAAATGGAGTAAAAAAGAAGTGGATGAGCCAGAACCTGCACTTCTCAGACATGAGGAAATAGAATATCCAGTAATATACGTAAGAAAGGAGGTGCTAGACTCTTTGCTGTTTCAACATGAACAGCAGCCACCAGAACATTTGTCCGCTGGAGAGGACCAGGAGGATCTCTGCAGCAGTCAGGAGGGAGAGCAGCTTGTCCAGAAGCAAGCTCAGCACAGAATGATGGGGATCAACTGGAAACCAGAAATTAAGCTACACAGAGTCGGTTCGGAGCTGCAGAGACAAAGTTCTGGTAGGTCTGGATGAAGGTGCTGATGGTTTCACAGCAGACAGAGATCCGTCAGCGGCGATAGTTGCTGCAGCTCCAGCTGCTGCTAAACGGGGCTGAACAGGAACTGTTTTAGCTGCTAGCTCTGATGCTACAGAGGCTAGCACAAACAGGAAGCCTGGTTATGAGTCAAGCTCAAGTAAATATATTACTTCTATCGTTATAATGCTGGAAATCTGGAATATAAGGTGTACAATCTTCATTTGTACGCTCATACGTGATTCTGTAAATCTTAAAAAAAATAATAATAATAATTACTTTCTGTCCGTCCACACACATCCAGATCAGAATAGAGCAGTGGAGGTTATTAGGAAGGAGAGGGAGAGACGCAGGATGAGCTGGGTTGTTTTTCATAGGAGCACAGAACAAACAGATTAATCAAATAAGGGTAATAATTCGTTGTTTCTTGTAATAATTGAGCCACAGAGCCACTTGCAGGTCTGGAGCTGCAGGTTGTACAACCCTGATCTAGCAGATCAAACCTGTGGTCCTTTCTGTCGAGGAAGGAAATCTCATGTCATTATTGGGGGGGCCATAAACATGGGGAATTCCTCAAAGTTACATATATTGTAAAATGCAATTTACAAAGTTTTTATGTGTTCAAGTTGCAAGACCAAACATGACTTGTAAGTGGCAGTGTACATCAAACGTGTCTTTTTCAGTAAACAAACTGTTTAAGACCCATATTTAGTCAAGCTAAATGTTCAATTATGAGTTTGGTTCAGTGTCACAGATCTAATCTTTGCTACATATTTACAAAAACTTAAGGCTCTAAATAAAAACAAGTTTTAATGAGTAACGCCTCTTGATGAAATTTCTCATAAATAGATTTATTATTGTGGCTCTCAATACAAGTTATGTTATTTAAATTTTAACTTAAGTTGCTTTTTTATAAACCTTTTTTTCCATGTCCTGGTTGAACCTATAAACAGGCAGAAATAATAAAAATCTTGGAAGCACCGGCGGAACAAGTCAGTGTCGGGCTGGGGGGCGGGGCTAATGACCGGGCCCTTTATACCCAAATAATAAAGCTCATGATAATTTAACTTTACAACATAGACATGCCTGCAACACTGGATCTTACAAGTTTCACCACCACAGAGAGCGACTATGTCATTCTGAAATCCATCAGACATGAAGTACAATAAACCAAGAGAACAACAGAAACATCATTAATGATGAAACAACACAAATTCAAAGCAGTTCAGAACCGCGGATGGGTTCGGATCATTTTGACACTTGTGATGTTGAGACAAACTCGTCCACCATCATGTCTCACACATTCAGTTGTTTCTCTATGTGCACAGTTTGATCAACAATGAATGAGTTTTAATTTTCGGCCAGTTTTTTCTATCTTTTCTTGGATCCATCTCATTTTTAATATTAACACATCTGCCTTGTTTGTGGAAATGATGTGAGATTAAACATGTATAATGCAGGTCGAGTTCGTCACTGTATAAACACTCAAAAACTCAAAGTTTAATTGTAAAAGAATATTAAAGTCTGTATGAAACTGTACGTCTGGATTAAAAACAATGTTTTTGAAATCTTTTTAACATTTTTCCACAGCTCCAATTTAGTGAGGAAAACTTAATCTGATTTTTAGTTAAACTTTATAAAACTAATTGTAGATGGACAGTAGGATGCCTACAGTCCAGAATCTCCAGGAAAACAAGGTTGACCCATGAGAGAGTCATCAATTAAATTATATTAATGATGTTCTTTGTTCCCACAGATCTCCAACAGCCAAGTGTCTCCGATGAGGAAGAAGCTCCTGTCATCCAACAAGTCTGTAGCCTGGCAAGTAGGTCCAGTCAGGACCAGAAAGAAGCAGAACATCAGTGGACTGAAGAGGAACAGATGGAACCAGAACCTACACTGCTCAAACACGAGGAAATAGAATATCCACTAAAATATGCAAGAAAGGAGGAGCTAGATTCTTCAGTGCTTCAACATGAACAGCAGCCACCAGAACATTTACCAACTGGACAGGACCAGAAGGACCTCTGCAGCAGTCAGGAGGGAGAGCAGCAAACTGACGAGAAGCAGTTTGTTACTTTGACTGAGACTTCTACTCTTCAGGAAGATGATATGAATGAAGAAGAGACAAAAACAGAGCAGCTTTCCCTTCATATCTCTCCAGTGGTTAAGAGGAAATATCAGAAAAGAAGCAGCTCCTCTGTGTCAAAGAGTCAGTCTGGTACTGGCACAAAGAAAAAGTCTTTCATTTGTGACATTTGTGGGATATGTTACGCACAACAGTGGATGTTGAAAAAACATTACAGAACCCACACTGGTGAGAGAAAGTTTTCATGTGAAACATGCGGAAAAAGTTTCTCCCAAATTAGTGATTTAAAAGTCCACAAGAAAATTCATACAGTTGAGAGACCTTTTTCATGCCACTCTTGTGGAAAAACCTTCACGGAAATTATTTATTTATATCGTCACAGGAACATTTATGCAGGTGAGAAGCTTTTTTCATGTGAATCATGCGGAAAAAGTTTCGCTAAAATTAGTCTTTTAAATGCCCACAAGAGAATTCATACTGGTGAGAGGCCTTTTTCATGCCAGTCATGCGGGAAAAGTTTCAGTCAGAATGATAGTTTGACGATTCACATGAAAACTCATACAGGTCAGACCATTTTAAAGCCAAAGTTGCGGAAAGGTTTTCTGTGAAATTGATAATTTAGATATAGTTAGGAGAACCCACATGGGTGAGATGTGTTTTTCACTTGAAATATGGGGTGACAAATGTCTTTCATTATGGTAAACTGAATTTCCACATGAAACAAATATATAAGTACATAAGAATGATGGAGTTGGAATTGCCTAGTCCAGAACTCTCCAACTCTATTCTTCATTATTTAATGTCCTGCGATGAATTTTGGGCCCCATGACAAAAAATAAAATTGGTAAATCCCCTGTCCAGCTTTTGTCACTATTGTTTTGAGCCTGTCTGACCCATTTAAAGCGTAACTGTAAATCCTTGCAACTTTCTTGATTTCGTATGTCCAATAGTGATATCACCACAATATTTACTGCTAGTGAATTATACATGCAACAGTGCAGTACTCTATTTGAAGCAAGATTAAGGGCAGTAAAAATAATGGTAACATTTTATTTGACAGATTGTGAATAAGACTGTTATTACACACCTGTCATGAACATGAGTAAGTCATCATAAATATTTATGACTGTTGTCATAAAGTGTCATTTGGTAAATCATGACATGTTTAATACAAAGTTGACATTATTCAAACTGTAGCTTTATGTTATTAAAGCTAAAGTTTAATCAGTAATACTTTTATAACAAATTTATGTCAGATCATGATTTCTTGGATAATGTTAAATTGTCATAACAAAGACATTTTGAAGAAAGGTGTTAGACAATGTATGGATGGATGTGAAGGAATGAGTGTGTGTGTGCAAACTGTTGGTGTCAGCAGAGCGATCTATCTGTGTTCAGTGGAAGCGGGCATCCAGGTAAATAATTTAAAATCATTCTTGGAATTTCTGTCTTAGTCGGTTTTTTCACAATTAAATTTTCTAATATTTTAAATTTTCATTTCTGAGTCAGACGCCCAGAATCCCCTTGGTCTGGGACGCTGGGACAGATTTTCCAAGTAAAATTTCCTATATTGTTACAGAGGGAAGTGAAATTCATCATAAAAATAATAATATAGTCATAAAAATGTAAAGACTTTGGTAAAGGAAAAGGAAAGAGTTTAAAGAATTAACTCAGTGGAGTGGAGTAAGGCAAACCGAACATTGCTGAAAAGGTTTTTAAGATCCCAACGTTATCAGAAATGGGAAAATAAATGAATAACATAAAAATGTATGAATGCATTATGAACAACAGAAAATACATCATTTAAACTTTGCAACAACGGAAAATAATAAACCCAGTGAGAACTACACAAAGAGAAACTATGAAGAAACTGACAGAAATAAGACTGAACTGATAAAAAACAGAATACTCAAACTACAATGACTAGAAGCACTAAGTAGTCTCACACTAAAAAAATAACTAAGCATAAACATAACTGGAAACACTACAAGGAACTGAAATGAAAAAAGAAACAAGCAAAATCCCATCCCTAAAGTCAGAGTCTTGACAACAAAAGTCTCAAACTGCCTTAAACCCAGTAATAATTATTTTATATAAGTTGTTTCTAGGTTTAGATTCAAGCCAGAACGTAAAGTAGATGATAGCAATTACCTGGATTTATTAGGATAAGTCAATATGTGCTCTCTGGGTTTGTAATAGAAAAGATTTAGTATTAGAAATTCAGCAGTTTATTTAGGGGTGGCACTGATGTTTGGTTCTGTTGGGTACCAGCACACAAAGGTGTGAAAGGCAATAAAAAGGCAGACAAATTAGCAAAAAAGGATTTAGAGGGGCCAATAACGATTACAATTCCCTTTGGAAAAGAGGGAGGGAAATCTCTCTTTCTAAAAAAATAGAAATATGCCAATAAAAAAGATGGAATGAAGATAAAGGAAGGAGTTTATATATAATACAGAAGTCAGTATTAAAAATATTACTGAGGGAAAAAGAAGGGAATAAATAATGATGAGACTAAGAGTCGGTCATACCTGTCTAAATGACATTTTATGTCTAATAGAGAGATAAAATAATGATAAAATTGAAGGATGTGGAGAGAAAGAAAATGTAGAACATGCATTGATGAATCATAAAACATGAACCTGAAATGGAGAAGAATGGATAGGAGGACAGGAATGGAGTCTTAAAGGAATATTGGGAAATGAAGAAAACATAGTGGATATTTACAGATTAAGAAAAGCATTATTTATTTATCTTAAGAATACAAAATGATAAAAAAAAAAACAATATAATAAATGTAATGTTGCTACTCACTCATGTACAGTGCTCTTGGCAGACGTGGAAAGGTCGTTTCCCAGGGAGAGAAACTCGGGGAACGGAGCCAGGCTGTCTCCTCCTCTGGTGGGATTTTGGATTGCGGAAGTGCGAAGACAGAAAAGTTTGGAACTGAACTTTTGATGATAAGTGCGACTTAAATAAGAACATGGAAACGATGGATTTAGAAAGAAGTGACTGGAATAGTGTGGAGTGTAGTGAAGAGGAAGTGATGGGTGGCAAAAAGCAGCGAGCAGCAGAAAGAAAGAAAGCGGAAAAAGAAGAGAGGAAAGTACAGAAGACACTGAAGGCATTGAGGAAAGAGCAGAAGAGTCAACAAATCCAACTATGAATATTATAATACGATTTGATGAAGAAGAAGGGGTTCAGAAGATTGATCCACTTAAGTTAACAAAAGCACTTAAACCGCATGTTGGAGAAATTAAACATGCCAAAATACTAAGAGACGGAAATCTTCTGATTGGATGTAATTCGGAAATTCAGGTGGAAAAAGCAAAGAAACTTGGATGGTTATGTAAAGTTAAAGTTAGAACAGTTGTTAGAGTGGGGGGGGGGAAAGAAATAATGAAAGTAAAGGAGTTATCACAGGAGTGCCTTTAAGTGTAAATATGAAAGAGTTAGTTGACAATTTAAAAGAAAGAAATAGGGAAGTAAAAGGAGCAGGAAGGCTGACAGAGTCCAGAGAAAGTTGAAACAGGAAGTGTCTTGGTGGAGTTTGAAACAAAAGAAATACCAAAGGAGGTTTTCTTTGGTTTGATAAGATTTAGCGTCAGGGAATTTGAACCTAAACCAGTGAGATGTTTCAACTGTCAGGAATTTGGTCATGTTGCAAAACTGTGTAAAGGAAAAAGGAGATGTGCCCGATGTTCTGGTGACCTTGAATATGGAAAATGTGGAGTTGGAGTAAAACCAAAGTGTTGTAGTTGTGGAGGAGAGCATAGTGTTGCTTTTTGGGGATGTGAAGTGATGAAACAGCAAACTATTATACAGAAAACAAAAGTTATGCAGAAAGTAACATATGCGGAAGCATTTAAAATGGTTGCAAAAGAAAAACAAAGTGGAAAATCGTTGACAGGAGAAAAACAATTAATCCAAAAGATTATGGAAATGGTTGAAAGGAAAATAGAAGAGGAAAAAAAGAAAATGGTGACTTTTATTGCAGGAGTAATAAATGCAACATCAGATGTGAAATCAAAGACGGAAAGGATTCAGATTATTGTTAAGGCAGCCACAGCTTAGATTTGAAGAATATTCGATGGGAAGACATAAGGGGAGAATTATGTAGTCAACAAGTCAAGAAGGATAATTTTAATTTTACAATGGAATGCAAGGAGTCTTTTGTCAAATGGTCAAGATTTTAAACAGTTTGTTTATGAGCAGGAAGTAAAACCTGATATAATTTGTATACAGGAAACTTGGCTGAAGCCGTTTTTGGACTTCAGAGTGTTTGGATGTATTGCAGTAAGATATGATAGGAAAGAAGGAAATGGGGGTGGGTGCATTTCTCTGATTAAGGAAGGTATTCCATATAAAATAACTGAAAGGAAAGGGGATTTGGAGGATGTAGCAATCAAAATATGGGTAGAAGAGAAGGTAATATTGATTATAATTTTTTACAATCCCTGTAAGAAGCTTGAAATAAGTAAACTTGAGGAGATGGATATGAAAGGAAATATTATTTGGTGTGGAGATTTTAATGTGCATCATTCATTATGGGGAAGTGGAAAAGTTGATTATAATGGGAAAGTTTTAGAAGATTTTTTAGATAGTAATAATCTTGTATCTTTGAATAATGACAAGAATTGATATTAATTCAGGTAAGGAATCTGTATTGGATTTAACATTTGTCTCTAGTTGTTCAGCTCCATTTTGTGATTGGAAAGTTAAAAATAAGTCTTTTGGTGATCATTACATTATAACCAGCAATATAAGGATGGGTCAGGTACAGAGCCCTGAAATGATGGGAGGAAAGTGGATATTTGGGAAAGCAAACTGGGAAAAATGTAATAATTTATGTGACTGTAAGATTTCAAATGTTCAAGATGATTTGAGTATTGAAAGAATGAATCAAGAGATCAGTCAGTGTGTTTTAGCAGGTCTATTCAAAAGACATCAGGGAAAAATAGGAGAAAGTTAAATCCATGGTGGAATGATGAGTGTAGAACAGCAGTAACAGAAAGAAATAAAGCATTTAAATTGGTTAAAAGGTCTCATAATTTTCAACATTTAATTGAATATAAGAAATCACAGGCTAAAGTAAGAAGAACAATAAGAAGAGCAAAAAGATTATATTGGAGAGATTTCTGTGACAAAATTGGTAGCAGCACAAAGATAGGGGAAGTTTGGGGAATGATCAAAAAAATGGGGGGGGGGTAAAAGAGATTGGAGTTATCCAATAATTAATAAAAACAATATAGTAGCAGTAAATGACAGGGAGAAGGCTGATATTTTAGTAAGCACGTTTGTAGAGATGCATAGTAGGGAAAAATTATCAGTAAATGAAATACTGCGGAGAGAGAGAACTAAAAGGGAAAATGAGGAAAGTTTAAGAAGAAAGGAGAGTAAAACTGATGATCTGATCAATTGTCCCTTCTCTATTGGAGAACTGAAAAGAGCCTTGGGTAGAACTAGAAATAGTGCACCAGGTAATGATGAAGTGTGTTATATTATGCTAAGACATGTGAGTGATGACGTTTTAAATAAATTATTAATTTTGTATAATAAGATTTGGAAAGAGGGGAGACTGCCTTTTAAATGGAAAGAAGCCATTGTTATTCTGATAAAGAAACCTGGGAAAGATCATAGTAATAGCTCTTCATAGAAGAAGAACTCATGTACAGTAGGTGGCGCCAAAGATTAAAGTTCTTGCGATCCGCCATAATAGAAAAGAAGAAGAAGAAGAAGAAGCTGCACACGCTAAGCTAGGAAACTGCTACATTGTCCCATCTGAGCTAATATTTCAGCAACCATGTCTTCAGCCCAGCATCTCAGAGAGTTTATCAGAGAGAGACTAACTGCTGCTGCTCAAGAAATCTTCACAGAGGTTGAAAAAACCATCATCAGCTACGAGGAAGAGCTCGATGCTCAGCGCAGAATGATGGGGATCAACTGGAAACCAGAAATGAAGCTACACAGAGTCGGTTCGGAGCTGCAGAGACAAAGTTCTGGTAGGTCTGGATGAAGGTGCTGATGGTTTCACAGCAGACAGAGATCCGTCAGCGGCGATAGTTGCTGCAGCTCCAGCTGCTGCTAAACGGGGCTGAACAGGAACTGTTTTAGCTGCTAGCTCTGATGCTACAGAGGCTAGCACAAACAGGAAGCCTGGTTATGAGTCTCTGAAAACCAGATAGAGATCATTCAAGCCCGGTGACTAAATATATTAATCCAAGTGAAATTATTTGTAAGCTCACACGTGATTTTGTAAATCCTAAATAAATAATTGCTTGTTGCTCACACACCTCCAGGTCTGAACACCGCAGTGGAGGTTATTAGGAAGGAGAGGGGGAGAAGGATGAGCTGTGTTGTTTTTTTCATAGGTTCACATAACAAACGTGCAATATTTTATTGTTTCTTATAATAATTGAGCCACAGCGACATTTGCAGGTCTGGAGCTGCAGAAGTTGCACAGCCATGAACTAGCAGAGCAAAGCTGTAATCCTGCGTCAATCCAGCTGATGCTAAAAGTGCAAAATCATCGAGACTGTTAAATTGAATATTATTGCATTTTAATGCGTATTTTTCACCATCTTGAAAATATGGCAATGTTCACAGAGCAAGCTGTGTCTGTTGCAAAAGAGAAAATACAGTAAAGTATTGAAATAATTGTTTTTCACTCTGCTGAACATGTGATTAAGACAAATTTTGCTCTGTATTCCACATGGTGGCACTATGCAACGCTGAGTAAGCCTTTAAGAATTTGGCGCGAACAGGTGATTGTGAGCTGAAAGAGGACTGTACGGTCAGCTATGGAAGCAAATACAAACAAATGATTTCTTACTGGAAGCCGTCTGGAAAACTGGACTATGTGCCATGTCAGCTGAGTAAACGCTACGAGAAGTGGCAGTCATCTGTGATCAAGTCTCTTCCAATGGCTTTTGAAACTTCTCCAGCAAGATGCCAGGCTGTTTCTCACTTTTTGAGAAAGTTACTGAACTGGAGCGTAAAATATCAATGCTATGTAGGACACAGGAGAACTGCATGGACACAGTGGTGATTGGCCGGAATCAGACGGTGACCGCTGCACAGCTGACTGACACCAGACATGTAGAGGCTGACAGACAACCCATGACTTCCACCCCTGAGCCTGTGGTTCACAATGTGGTCAGTGATCCTCCAGCCATTGGTTCACCACCGGCCATTGACAACTTAGGTCCAGTGGGGGACTCCAGTCAAACACACTGGCTTCAGCGTGGGGCAAGATCCAAAGCAGCAGAGCTTTTAGCATGAATAAAAGCTCTGCTGCCCGAGTTCTAACCAAGACCAGAAGGCAGGCTCACATCTGTTTTAAAATCGTTTCATTGGCCCTTTGTACATCTCAGGATTGATTTTAAGATTCTTTTGCTGGTTTTTTAAATGTCTTAATGGTCTTGCACCATTTTATCTTGCAGAGCTGCTGCTACCTTATGAATTCCTGCAGACTCTGAGGTTCTCTGGTACTGAACTATTAACTGTTCCCAGGGTCAGAACACACTTAGGGTGAGGCTTCTTTCCAGTGTTGTGGCCCTCGTTTGTGGAACGGTCTGCCAGAGATCCTGTGTTTGTGTTTTCTGAATTGAATAATTTTTGGAGATGTTTTGACCCGCACCACCATCTCCCTAAGTGTGTGGTGTTGAGATGATCTCATCCAGCCTCATCTCTCACACTTACAGTTACTAATCTAAATGCACAGTCGGAGCAGTAATGATTAGGTTAACATTTCAGGCAAGTCTTTTCATTATTTTCTTGGATCCACTTCCGTTTTGAACATCAACACATCTACCTTATTAAAGAAGATGCTCTCTTCTCTTCTTTTGAACAGTAGTTTAGTGAAACAAGTCTCGGTGACTCGTCACATTTGTAATGCAGAGAACCAGAATGCTATGTTTTACTAATTTAAGTTTCCATACAGTCTGATCAACTTTAAAAAGTGAGGTTACAAGTAAAATTAAAAACCTATTGTCTTAAGGTAAGATGAGTTCTTTACTGTATGAATGCCCTAAAGCTAAACATCTAAATGGGAAAAAATAAAATATCGGCATGAAACTGTACTTTTGCATTAAAATCGGTTAGAACATTTTTGCCACAGTTGTAATTTAATGTGGAGGACACTTTACCTGCTTTTCCGTTAAACTCTACAAACTTATTTGAGATTAACCGTATGATGTCTACAGACCAGAATCTCCAGGAAAAACAAGGCTGACACATGAGACAGTCATCAATTAAATTATATTAATGATATCATCTTTTGTTCCCACAGATCTCCAACAGCCAAGTGTTGTTGAGGAAGAAGCTTCTGCCATCCAACAAGTGTGTAGCAAGACAAGTAGGTCCAATGAGGACCAGTACGAAGCAGAACATCAGTGGACTGAAGAGGTACAGATGGAACCAGAACCTAAATGGATTAAAGAAGAGGAGGAACCAGAACCTACACTCCTCAAACATGAGGAAATAGAATATCCACTAACATATGTAAGAAAAGAAGAGCTAGATTCTTCAGTGCTTCAACATGAACAGCAGCCACCAGAACTTTTACCAACTGGACAGGACCAGAAGGACCTCTGCAGCAGTCAGGAGGGAGAGCAGCAAACTGTCCAGAAGCAGTTTGTTACTTTGACTGAGACTTCTACTCTTCAGGAAGATGATATGAATGAAGAAGAGACAAGAACAGAGCAGCTTTCCCTTCATATCTCTCCAGTGGTTGAGAGGAAATATCAGGAGGGAAGCAGCTGCTCTGTGTCAGAGAGTCAGTCTGATAATGGCAAAAAGAAAAACTTTTTCAAATGTGACATTTGTGGGAGATGTTACACACAACAGTGTAAATTGAAAAACCATTTCAAAACCCACACTGGTGAGAGACCTTTTTCATGTGAAACATGCGGAAAAAGTTTCTCTCTAATTTATGTTTTAAATCGTCACAAGACAATTCATACGGGTGAGAGACCTTTTTCATGCCAGTTATGCGGAAAGAGATTCTCTCGACTTGGTAATTTAAAGGACCACAAAAGAACTCATACAGGTGAGAAGCCTTTTTCATGCCAGTCATGCGGAAAGAGTTTCTGTCAAATGGGTATTTTAAATCGTCACAAGGCGATTCATACCGGTGAGAAACCTTTTTCATGCCAGTCATGCGGAAAGAGTTTCTGTCAAATGAGTATTTTAAATCGTCACAAGGCGATTCATACAAGTGAGAAACCTTTTCCTTGTCAAACATGTGGGAGAAGATTCAATCGTAGGGATAATTTGAGCATGCACATGAAAACTCATATTGGTCGCCGGCTGCTTTGAAGCCAAGAAATTTGCTTTGGGTGAGATGTGTTTCCCACATGAAATATGGGGGGAAAGTGTTCTTTTATTATGGTAAACTAAATTTCCACATAACACAAATACAAAGTGACAGTTAGTCATTTAACTTGCACAGATTCACTGTAATAAATATTAAACAATTTCTTGGATTATTTTCACTTTGCAAAACACATTAGACCCTCACCTATTTTTGGATGCCCATTAATGGATTATTTTTTATTATTGTAGAGCCAATCTATCTATCTATCTATCTATCTATCTATCTATCTATCTATCTATCTATCTATCTATCTATCTATCTATCTATCTATAATTTATAAATGTGCCACTTGGATGTATCAAACAACTTAAGAGCTCTGACAACTACAAAATACAGTGATTATTAGAGATACTTTTAGCTTTTTTCATATATTGGAATAATTGTTTATGTGATTTGTGGCAGCTGTGTAATTTTTACCTACTTGATGATTTGTGTATTTTATTTAATTATCTTTTTATAAATGGTATGGACTACTTTTTATCTGGAAATAAAGACATGAATTAATATGGAGTACTTTTTCCCCTGTTTATCGCCTGTCCACACACTTTAGTACATTCGGGGTGTTATTGCACCAATTTGCAGTCCATTGTGTTTTTGTATTAAAAAATGTTACATCGACAAGAAATACAAAAGTATTACTGGGTAATTATGTTACTGGAAGACATTGCCAACAATACTTAAACCCACAGCTACAGAGTCTTAAAGTGAAAACAACACCTATTAAAGCTCTATTGATAGAGACTGGAGAGACTCCAATGCAAATGAGATGGAAATACAATTATCTCTATATTGGATGGAAAATGTAACTACAACAATTTTACAAAACTGTTGGGAATATTCCAAATTCCAGATTAATGGATTCGGATGGATCGTAGATAAATGGGCTAAAATGTATGGATTAAAGAACAAGGAAATAGTTAAATCTGATTAGTGTTCCTCCTTGGCTATTTCCTGAGGTAAATATAGACATGAGACTTAATAAAATGAAAAATGACTGGAATTTAAATGAAGTAGGGGTAAAGACAGACATATTTAAGAAACTCACATTCTGATTACCTTAAATATATTTAGATGGTTCTAAGAATATAAAAACAATGTGTGGGAACAGGAATACATATACCAGATTTTATATATATACAGTATATATATATATATAAATATATATATATATTTCCAAACGATTATCAAACCAGTTATCTGTTTTTCCAGCAGAAATGGTGGCAGTTTTACTAAACTTGCAGTAGGTTGAGGAGGTTCGACCAGATAGAGGTGATATGCATGGATTCCAGAGCAGCAATAGAAATTATTCAGGGAGAAGAAAATAATTGAAAAGACTGAATATTAGCAATTCAGCACAGTTTATTTAGGGGTGGCACTGATGCTTGGTTCTGTTGGGTACCAGCACACGAAGGTGTAAAAGGCAATAAAAGCTGACAAATTAGCAAAAAGGAATTTATAGGCCAATAACGATTACAATTCCTTTTGGAAAAGAGGAAGGGAAATCAGTTATTAAGAGTAAAAACATAGAAATATGGCAAAAAAAAATGGAATGAAAATAACAAAGGAAGGAGTTTATATAAAATACAAAATTCAGTATTAAATAAAAAATATTATTGAGAGAAACAGAAGGGAATAAATAATGATGAGACTAAGAGTCGGTCATGCCTGTCTAAATGACATCTTATGTCTAATAGAGAGGAAAAATAATGATAAAATTGAAGGATGTGCAGAGAAAGAAAATGTACAACATGCATTGATGAATCATAAAACATAAACCTGAAATGGAAAGATGAAGAAGAATAGATAGGAGGACAGGAATGGAGTCTTAAAGGAATATTGGGAAATGAAGAAAACATAGTGGATATTTACAGATTAAGGAAAGTATCATTTATTTATCTTCAGAATACAAAATAATAAAAAACAGAATTTAATGGATGTAATGTTGCTACTCTCATGTACAGTAGGTGGCGCCATAGATTAAAGTTCCTGCGATCCGCCATAATAGAAAAGCAGAAGAAGAAGAAGCTGCACAAGTGGTAGTATTTTTTGACATAGAAAAAGCATACGATATGATGTGGGTTGAAGGATTATTAATTAAATTATATATGTTGAGCATTAATGGAAAATTATATAAATGGATTAAAGACTTTTTAACAAATAGGAAAATACAAGTTAGAATTGGTGAAGTAATATCAGGAAAATATAAAGTAGAAAATGGAACTCCGCAAGGAAGTATTATAAGTCCATTACTGTTTTCAATTATGATAAATGATGTATTTAAAGATATTGAAAAAGGAATGGGATGTTCACTTTTTGCAGATGATGGAGCTGTTTGGAAGAGAGGGAGAAATGTAGATTTCATTATAAAGAAATTACAAAAGGTTATTATTGAAATAGAAAAATGGGCGTTGCAATGGGGCTTTAAGTTTTCAGTTGAAAAAACAAAAGTAATGATATTTACTCAGAAAAAAATAAACAAGGAAATAAAATTAAAATT
>CAEFZX010030159.1:0-21532 GCA_903066825.1 Alfaro cultratus | reverse complement strand
CTGAAAAGAGTTAAATTAACACCAATTCTGATAAGGACCAAATAGACTCGGCACAGTGTTGATTTACCTCTGCAGAACTTACTGAAGGGGTGTCTTTCCTTTTGCACCTATCGCTGTGCGACGTTTTCCAACCTGCCTCCCGAACATAAACAGCAAAGGTGATTGATTGGAATCGCTTTCAATACTACTGGGGGAAAAAAAAAGAAGAAGATCCACGGCGATCGGTAACAAATCGCCTCGAACGTCAATGAGCTCATAAGCGACGCCGGTCTGTGTTTTGTTGGCGGATTAATAATATGCAGCGATAATAACGCGACTAAAAATGATCAGTGGAATCTTCCATGTTCTTGCATGTGGGGGTTATTTAGGAGTCTTTTGCCCCCTGTGTTTACACTGCCGTGCTGAGTGTGTGTTTGGGAGAATGTAAATGGGCGATAAATCTGCGCTGACATCCCTCTCCCTCCCCTTCGTCTTCTCTGCTTCCACCCCTCTTCATCCCTCCAGTGTTGCCTCTTCTCACATGTTACCAATATGAGTCTGGAATTACATGTGACTCCTGCATATTTAGGGAAAAAGTGGCGGAGGTGTTGGTCGGATGAGAGGCATCGATCAGAGCGTCAGCCCTGAGGACACGGGACTATTAGAGGGTTGAACCGTGTGTCACGGCCCTGTTAACAGCTTCATTGGCCAATGTTGTGTCCAGCAGCGGCCGTTGAAAAGTGCCCTCAGCTATTTATGGAAAAGGTGTGTGGAAAATGTACCAGCAGCACCCTACAATATGATAGTGAAACCCAGAGGCGTAGGAAAAGTACCGGCTTGTGTAAGACGAATATTTATATCTCCCCCTTCCCTTTATTTCCCCTCCTGCAATATTCTAAGCTTCATCTTTACCTTCCTTGTGTCACTAATGAATCACACCAGGAAATGTGGTGTCTTGGCTGCCGAAGTCGTTTATCTCCATCTGGTCCTTCAGGTCAAATTCACTGTGGTTGGTGTTTGGAGCTAAAGCCAAAACCTGCAAACGGACCGAAGAAACGTGAAGGAATTTTCTGTCAAAGACTTTTTAAAAAGGTTTTTCCTGTATTTTCTACTTTGTGTCAATGTTTTTGTTGTTGTTTTGTTGCTTTATGCTGTGAAAATACAGAAAATGTTCTTTATTTAAACTGAAATGTTTGTGAATATACCAAGAGATATGATCCAAAAAATGGTTTGTGGATGTATCAAATACACAAAAAACTATTTCTGACAAAAATACTTTCTTTCTTCCAGTTTGTAAATAGAGTTGTCACACAATTCGTGACTGCTCACATGTTGTTTATGACAATACCACAGAAACTAACTTGGAAAAGTTCATTGGTTATTATCTATTTTAATTTTCCTCCGTAATTAAAGCCATACTTAATCCTATTCTGTTTACAACAGAGCAACATTTTGACATTATAGCAGAAATATTCATTTTCTGCTGGCTATATGTGAACACAGCCTCGGAGTGATCTTAGCAACATTTAAAAAAGAAAAAAAAGAAAAGAAAAACGTCATTTGAAAATGTTTGCTACTAAAATTGTTTTGCTATCCACAAACATTTCAGTGTGCGTCTACAAGACCTGCTGATTTTACACTAGCAACCACCAAGAAAAGAAAGAAAAACACAGAAGCATCTTCCCATTAGTCACATACACACCAGGCACTTGCCAGAACCCAACTTCCAGGAAAGCAGACAAAGAAATCAGCTGATATTTAATTATCAATGATGCCACTTTGATGTGTTTCTGTCCGTAGAATCAGACATCATTTCCTCCCCGCGCCGCCCTGATGCTGTTATTTGGCTACGGAGCGATGTGGTGCCCGGAGCTGTGTCTACTATTGACCCAAGCCGTCCAGTGGACAGGATGTTCCTGAGTGTCCCCAGGCTCCAGGTGGTCTCCTTTTCCCTCTCTCTCTGATTCTCTGCGGACCTACAGGCTGTTTGTTTTTCCGGCTGAGAGCCGCCATTTGGCCCCCTGCGATCCCAACCCATCTCCTCTCTCCGCCTGGGGAAGAATGTAAACACAACGCGAAGACGTTGGTGTGTGCTGCTGTGTGTGTTTGTTCATCTGCAGGCAGAGTTGGAGGAAAGCGTCCACCGCTAAATCTGCAAAAAATGTAATCTTATCAAAGTATTTTTTGGTCTAGTTTCACACTTGAAATAAGACAAAACTAACTTACTTTTCAGCAAAATATCAGAGCTTGTTTTAAGTTAACATTTCCTCTTTACTGACTACTCCAGTTTGCTCTCGCTTTTGTTTTTGTTGTATTGTTTTCTTTATTTTGTCTTCCTTAGTTGTTTAACTCTGAAAAATTATAAATATATATGTTGTGTAAAAAAGTAACAGTCTTATTGACAGATTATTTTTCTTATAACATAGGGAAAATATTGTACGTTTTCACCAATATTAAGGAATTATTGATTTAAAAGAAGCTCTTATTTCTTGCTCAGAAGTTACTTGTAAGTTAGTTTTATCTTCTTTCAAGTTTACTAAGATATTTGCACTAGCAACTAGACCAAAAATACTTGGTGTGGTTTTGTGTTTTTGCAGAGCAGGAACCAGTTTGGGTTTTCTTCCTCCTGCACCTAAAAATGGACTCGGATTAAGTTTTTGCTGTTTACTGAGGTATTTAGGCACATATGCGGAAATTATTTACTCCTTTCGTCCTTCTGCTTCAGTACAACACAGCAGCCTAATATCTTCACACCATGCAGCCTCTTTACCAGGAAATGTTTGCGCTGCGGACGTGAAAAGTGGCCGCGGCTCTCCCGCCAGAGCAGAGCGCGGCAGGCCTGCAGGCATCAGAGACCCAAACAGTTTACACACCGGAACCGCAACATCTTAAACTTCGCACATAACACCTGTCGTGTCTGCTAAACACTTTCTAACCCATTTAGAGCGGATCGTAAACATTGGCAGGACCGGCGTTTCGAGCGGCATCTCCCGGCGTCAGCTCAAGTGGGCGACTAGCATTGAGCCGGTGGTGCAGAAGGGCGAAATGCGCCTGACCTTTTCCCTTTTTTTACAACTTTCACTTAAAATTCACTCCCTGATTTCCAGGCTGTTTGTTTGGGTCTGAGGCTCGATTTACGTAACCGTGTTCATAACAGAAAGTCAGTTTGATTAGTGGGAAGAGAGGCTAAGTTATTTAATAATATTTCAAGCAGATTAACAGTTCCATCTGTCTGTCCAAAAGCGAGATCACACCCATGTATTCCAGTCAGTTCCAGATTTAAAAAAAAGAAGGTATTTAAACATCAAAATGACCAAAATGTAATATGTGTTCAAATAAGTGATCATCAAGGACAAGGAGAAAATCTCTGAAGATTTTATGCGACTTTTTGTTGTTTTATTTTATTTTTTTCTCGTCACATGTATCTAAATGTGATTGTTGAATTTCTCTTGGTTTTTTTTAATATCTTGGACACAACTGGAAATAAGGTTTTCAATTTCAGCACCTTTTGATCCCATAAAGATCCGTTGCTGGAGTTCAAAAGCTTGGATACCTAACAAACCGGCACCATACCTAGAGATTTAAAAGCTCACGGCATTGTGAATCACCTCTTGCAACCACAAACCGAGTGGCTCTGATGTGCACAAGCATTGATTGTAGATTTATTTTTCTTCTGTTTTGCTTTACATGCTGTTGCACTACCAGTGGTGCACAGAAGGAAAGACAAAATACTGACATGCATGTAGATCGTAGAACAGTAGTAGGTTACGTTTACACAGCAGGTCTTGATGCTCAATTCTGATTCATTTCTTTTCGTTAAATCTTTTTTTTTTTTTTTTTTTGGTTGTTGATGCTGCTTAATACTGCAACCAAAATCAGACTTATGTGTGAACGATTTACAAGCCTAAAATGCCCTTCATTTGCAGAAGAACAGGATAAACGTCACACAAGTACCGTTTACAGAAGTAATAATGGATGTGGCTGTTTTTTGTAAACACACAAACTGCCAAATCATGTTGGAAAGCTGTTCAAAGTTTTGGGGAAGATGGAGATAAAAACTGTGAATTTCTGGCAGAAATCTTGCTGGAGACTTGAGACCAGTGTGGAGGCTCATCTTTCAGCAGCACAACTACACGGGATGTTACAATGTATTGGAATGGTCCAGTCAAAGTACATCATCACTCTTAAAAGACAGCTCTGAGACTGGATCAACTTTTAGCCCCATAAAACCAGATAAATTAAGCGCTTTGTAAATGTAAAAAAAAAAAAAAAAAAAAAAAAAGTTGGTTTGTTTGGCAAGAAGCCACAGAAATTTTTTCCTTATTAAAGAATAACGTGTTTATGTTGTAGCCTGCTACAGTCCCGTTTCAGGTTCTCGACGTGGCGGCTCTCACATCTCACTGATGAATTCTGTAATAACCTACAGTAAATACTGAACTATCATTTAGATGTAGCCATCTTATTTAATTATTCGGCTACATATGCTTATATAGTTATGCCTAAAGCTACCAGTTTAAGGTACATTTAAATTTTGGATTTCTGGGATGTACAAACATCTTAACCACTCTTAAAGATTGGTTGCAGACTCTTAACCAAGAGTCCATAGCATCTTGGTTAGCTTTTACTGCAGGTAAACACACATCAATCATTTCTTTTCAGATCTTTAAGCCTTTATTTAAATTTGCTAGCTACCTCTTAGATACTTCTAGATAAATTCAGTTGCATTGCTGTTGGTGAAAATTGGGGTAACAATGTCGATTTTCAAAAGACTCGCCATGCAATTTATTATCTCAGATACTAAGGAAATTTCCCTAAATCCCTAGATTGTGTTAAGAGAAGCTAAAATCCATCTACCAAATATAGTTTCCAATCAGTCCTTTGCGATTACAGCCCAAAGGACTTGTGGTACATCCTCAAACAAGGGCCAGTCTCAGGCAGAAACACATTACAGTTGACGTCAACAAGGTAATTGTGTATCAGTAGTTAGCATGACTTAGTTCTTTTCTTGCTCTAAATAGACACTTATGCATTACATACAACCCATAATATGACATAATTGGTCTACGTCCCCCACTGATGCTCCATTGACGCACTTCATTATCAATCATGATTATCCAGACACTGCTCTGAACAAATGCACCAAGAGAACCGTCCTCTCTGCGGCTGAGTCAGAACAGATCAGCAGACCAGACTGCCTTGTCTGCTGAATGCCCCGTCCCGTCAGGTCTGTCCCAACTGGCTGTATTTCTCTAAAAACACTGGGTCACGGCTGATTTATTTAATTTTTCCCACATATTTCCTTCCCCTTTTACTGGCACTTAGAAAAGTATTCATATCCCTCTCGTGTTGGAACAGGAAGGGGCCTTTTTCCAAACTGTTCCCACAGAGATGAAAGCATGAAGTCGTCCACATTGAGACGTAGTTTCAGCTGGAACTACGGGAACTAAGCTCAACTCCTGAACAACGGCTCCACAACATAACTCCCTCTGCACCAAACGTTACACTTGACACAAACCAAACAATTACCATTCTCCTAGAAATTGACAAACTCTAAACTCCTCCATTGGATTTCCAGACAGCTTGGCATGACTGATCACTCCAGAGTCCTTGGTGATGCGAGGTTTCAATGAAGTTGCTCAGACATAAAAACCCATTACATGAATTTCTGGATGCACAGCTAATCTAACGGCAACATGAAGTTTGGAGGCCTGGTGACTCTACAGAAAGTTGGCAGCCTCTGCACCTCAGCATTGGTTTTGCTTGGCCTACAACCAAATTGCTTCCCCTTTTAATTTATCCATGACAAAACCATTGAATTGAACTGAATAATATTCCCGTTGTAAATAAACAGTGATTAGCATTTCTGATCAGTGATCTGTGTTGAAATTGAAGGATTCCCTTGATGGTTTGGGGGCCTCATGCCGCAGCTTAGTTCACTTCTACCTTGGGCTGATTCTGCCTTGACGGTAGAAGCGTTTGGAATTGGAATTAGAAATCTGCACCGTTACTTACTAAAATAAAGTCACCATCTGGACATTCATATATCTTACTACGTTTTGATGCACATTAACATCAATGGCTGTGAGAGCTTGACGTATAAATTTGTTTCTCGGCTTTGTTTTTCTCAGCTTCGTGGAACTAATCTTTGACCACTGGATTTATGAACCCCAGAAATGTGCAAAAAAGGACCTTCAACTCCTCTTCCTCACACTGAACGCGGCTGTCACCATGGCTCTACCTGACACCGATTCGCCGTTATCTAAAATGTTCCGATTTATGAAGTTTTTGATCTATGTACAGTATTTTCTCTGTAACCTGAACCTCATTTTCAACCTCTGTTATTCAGCCACACAGTGAGGATATATGACCCAAGCAGTGCGCTATATTGTCATGCTTCCAGAGCCGAAGAAATGTAATTTCAACACTACGTTACTCCCAAGTAATTGCCATATATATTACCATATCTTTTTTTTTTTCCCTCTGGAAGTGGATGCTGTCACATTCATTCCACAAGAAACTTTTAAAAGCTTTATCACTGGGGAATAAGAGCTAAATTACCGTTCCACATGATGCATCACTGAGGTTTATTCCTTCACAGTTAAGTATCTTTCTTCGGTTCGCACGCCTCAGGCATATTGCCTTTGTTTTTGAATCGCCTTGCTTCTCCATTTTCACCTGCAGTCATAAGTATTTGTTATGTTTGTCTCTGATGTCATGAACTGAGCTTAGCTAGAGCCACAGACAGGAACAGTTTGAGAAGCTGAAGAAGAAGCTTGACCTTATCACTGATTGTTTTCCACATAATCAATGCCATGTATGAAAGCCCTGCCATCAGTAGGGTTTTCACAAATCTTACGGTTAACATAACCTGGCAAATATTGACATTTTTAGGAGAAAATGAATTATTTAAATTTCAGTTTTATTGGTAAGTAGTTGTGGGAAGCCATTTTATATCAGCTGTTTTTGTTCTTTTTCAATCTTATTGACAAAAGAAATTTTCCACATGATGCTGATTGAAAGGTTGCATAAGCTAGATGTTGAACTGTGCATTGCCCCTTTGACATCAGCAGCAGCTTGAAGTTTCTTGTGATAGTTGAGGATGAGGCACTTCATTTTTTTCAGTAAATCCTCCCATTCTTGGCAAAAAAGCCTCCAGTTCCTGTAACTTCTTGGGCTGTTTTGGACAAACTGCACGTTTGAGATGTCCAATGATACCGAGTTTAGAAAACCTCAATGTTTTTTGACAATGACGACTTGGCCCTGTGTTCTGAATTATTGTTACAGTAGAAAGTCCAACGACATCATATGCAGCTTTTATCTGGTTGACAAAAGCTAATTTTCCTCCAGTGTTTTCTGATAACTTTCCATTTCCATCTTGCCATCAATTTTGACCAAGTTCCTGTGCCTGTGTCACTCACACACCCTAAAATAATCATTGATCCACCTTCATGTTTTACAGTAGGAATGGTGTATTTATTTTATTATAGGGTTTTGTTGTCCTTAAGCATCTTAAACAGCTACAGAAGCCTATTTTTAGAGAATCGTTACTTTGGGTTCTTTTTTCCATGCCAAACACTCTGTCGTGTGAACACACATTTGTCCTTAATCGTTTACAAAGATATAGCTTGCTGGTCTCCGTGTGTGCAGGGCAACTGAAGGCTTGGACATTTCCTTGCTAACAACTTATGAGTATGTTAGCAAGGAAGATTAGAAGTGCTCATCAACAAAAGATGGCGTAATCCAAGACATGATGTGAATCATGGTCTAAACAGTCCATATATTAAGCTGTAAGTATTCATATTATCTACAGTAGGAGTTGATAAGCTCTATGTTAGCAACAGGAGTTGTGGTCAAAGTACAGACATGACATGCCAATGAGTGAGTGGCAAGTTGTGGAGATTTTAATAACACCTCAGTCTTTGCATTTACATTTCAACAGTTTTCAGCTGCTCTATGCTTCTATGAGAGAAGACTCGCTGTTGGAAAAACAGATCTTGTTTTTGTTTTTAAGATTCTGTGGACAACGCCTCATCCGCTCCAGAGTAGTGGAATACTTCCCCAATAGTGAACCATGGACAACCAGTGACCTGGAAGACTTGCTGGGTAACTAAAAGGTGTTCCAGAAGGGAAATGGGATCATTGAAGAGTGTACGAAGTCAAGATTATATTGTATTTAGCATCATTTGGTCCACTGTGTTATGCCATAAACTACAGTTTCATAGGTGGTGGGCTCCACAATTTCATGATGAAAATGAGACTTTTTGGAAGATGAAAAGATAGTTTTTGACCAAAGGATCACTTATATGTACGCTCACCATTCCTTTTCACTTTGCAGATACAGGTTCATAGTACAAGTCAAAGGTCTGGATGACTCTAAAGTTGTGGCTTGTGTTTGAGATGGACAACAGACCTTATAAAGAGAGCCGCTTTATAAAGCTAAAATTCTTACGTTTTAGCCTTAAAATCTAAAATCTAAAAGGATATAGATTTCATAAGAAAGAGGAATATATCAAATCCTATTTCCATCATGTTAGACGTTGTAGTGGTGATGGAGGAATGTAAGCATCTGTTTGGCCACTGAAGACGTCAGGCTGAACTGGAGAGCCAACAGTGAATCTGTATACATAAAGTTATAGAGCAGAATCTTTGGTTCTTCAGTGTTTATATTTCAAAAAACAGAACAATCTCACTGATTTTATCCCAATCTAACGGAGTGAGATTCGTTATTAGGGCTAGAGTGTCCTCAGTCAAAAAAACACATTTTTGTTGAGATATTTGGTTAATGACACAAAATGTAACAAAGTCAAATTTTGTTGTGGAGCTGCAATTGAAACAAAAAGATTAGTTTAGACATCAATATGCAAACATTTGCACCTAAACACAAACCAAAAAAATAATTAGTTCACCTTATTCCTCGCAAACGATCTTACATGTACTGCTGCATAATTAATAAAGGCTTCTACTTGTAAAAGAAGTTTAATGCGTGACATCCGGCCCAGTGCTGGCACCTCTGGCGCTCTGCTCCTCCATTTTCTCCCCTGTGTTTGGCTTCGGTGCACTTGGCTTAAACAAAGATCCCCATTAGTGTCAGAGATGCTGTTTGATGCCCCTTAACTAAGTGGGATAGTTAAACAGAAGGAAAGGCTCAGTGTATTCCCCGTCTCTCCAGGGTGCAAGTGGTATTTACTGGTGCTTGCTTGGCTGTGTTATGATTTTTTAAAATAGTTGGTAGTTCTTGGAATAATAAACCTTTAATCGTAGGTTTTATTAGTGATCATTTGCTTCTGTGTGATCAGTTTTCCTGGACAGCAGCGAGTCCAGTTATACAGGCAGCTCCCTCAGGAACTTGTCTTGATTGGTTAGGGGCTGACAGGGTGGGAGAGGCGCTCCGTCTGCTCCCAGCTGAGCTGAGTCTATAGGGAGTACAGCCTTCACAGCCTCTTCCTCATGGAAAGATGAGGTCTTCATCACCGATAACCCTCCTGCTCTGCGACCAGCCACTTATCGATGTGCTTCAAACACTCCCTCCATGGATTTTTGGATCCAGAAGACATTTTTAATACTTAAAGCTGGAAACCCCGTTGAGTGAGCGCCACACCATGGTTTTCGATGATCATCCTCCAACTAAAACCCCCATCGGTTCTTAAAAGGATTTTACGCAGAAGAACAAGCGAGTTCAACCACACCTTGACCTTCCACTGTGCCGGGAGGAAGTTGGAATGAGCAAGGGGCCCTGAGGAGTCGGCGGAGGAGGCATGAGGCGTGGGATCAGCGAAGAGAGCAGGAATCAGCTGCTTTCCATGTGAACTTCCAGCACCATGCCAAACCTGCTGGCAGCCCAGCACAAGAGGATCAAACTCCTGCTTCCTCTACTTCTAATAGCCGTCAGCGAGCAGGTAGTGTGCCAGCGAGGTGTTTGAAACTGGATTATGACACATAAAACACCAAATAACCATCTTTAACTCCTTTCGTTCTTTTCAAAAGATAGAATACATTTTTTAGGTGAAAGAGCTCCCTTTATACTATACATTGATGTGTGAGTTTAATCTCCTATTGGAATATCAGACTGAAAGAATTAAAAATGGATAGCAGATGATAGAGAGAGAGATAATGGGTCTTGTTTTTTTCCTACTTTCTGAATGGTTTTGTCTACGAGTTTTGGATCAGGTTGCGCTCTTTCAATCAGCTCACACATAAACTTTCTTGCAGAACAGAAATCGGAGTGAGCCTCAGTGTTTGAGGCTTAGATGCTGTAATTGCGCTAACCTCACAAAAAACAGAAAATCAGGACTGACTGGTCATAATGTGAGAAGAACTTTGATTTTTAATGAAACCAGGTCAAACACAACAAGCCAGAATTATAATGAATCTCATTTACACAAATAGTATTGGGGGAAAAAAATGTTGGCACTCATCTTTAAGTGAGATCATTTGGTAAATGGTCTGAGTTTTCCCTTTGCCTCTGAAATCCATCGTGATCAAACACTCCCACCTAGTGGAGCAATTTAGATACTGCAGAATCAATTTATATGATATAAGTCATATAAATATAACACCAGGAAAACAGGACACAGAAATGTCCCAAAAAGACAAAAACATGTTTTATGATCTGATGGGAATTAGTAACATTTTGTCATGATACTAGTATATAATCATCAAAACAACAGCAACAAAAAAAATCTAAATTGAGGATTTATTCATATGTTAGTGTCAGTATATTTTTCCAGACAGAAATGGAGCAGAAAATTGTGTTTTCATTTGTGTTACTAAAGACAACATTTGTTAAAATTAGTTTGATTATGGCTTGGGCAAAGTTGGCAACTTATCAATATTTATTGACTTTAATTTAAAAGCTAAAAATGCTGAATAAACACTTGATAAGTTTAGAGTTTTCATTGACCTATTGTAAATATTACTGATTATATTTTACCTCTTTACAATTCAAGTCTTTGAAGCGTAAGAATAGTAAATCAAGCTGGTTTTAGCTGGTTAAAAAGTCAGACCATCTGCTTAACTGGCACCTTATTCACTGTAAATGATTATTGGTTCCTTTTATTTTCATACTTCCACACAGGGATTCTGATTAGTTTTATGTAAGCCAGTAAGAAATGTGTTGTTTCAGATGCATTGGGAATATAAAATGTCAGATCAATCAATACATTCCTCCTGGTATCCTGAGATCAAACATCGCCTGTCGTATTTACTGAACTATGCAGTGATTTATGCAAATGCTGCTTAAATGTCCAGGCAACAACTGAATTACAACATTATCTAATCTCCTCCTGCAACATGCAGACGCTCTGTCTGCGCTGACGAAGAACTCAAGTCAAATTAAAGATATTCTAATTCAGCTGGTAAATATTAGACCATTTAAGAACATAAGCTGTTTATGATGGTCTGGGATGATCATACAATTTGGAAAAATTTAAAAAATGAAGAATTAATGGAAGTTAAAGTAACTCGAATTCTGTCTCGACATAGTGGGGAACTTTACATTTTATACGCTTATTTGTGTACAAAATGCTTCCCAATTCTAATCAACAGCCACACTTCGTACTCGTTTTTCAAGGTTTTGAATTTCATTTCTTCACGTTTAAACCATTTAAGACATTTTCAAAAGCGTCACAATAAAAACTCCAACTGCCTTAGTGGAAAACAAAAACCTTTCCACAAAAAGGCTTCATGCTGTATTTCTATCCTTTCTAATTAATCATCATCACTGTCGACGCTTTCAGTGGGTTTTTGCAAGAAACATGAAAACCCCTGTCATGAGGTCATGTTATTGTTACCTTAGAAAATTGAAAATAAAGGCATATTTATATTATCCAATTCCTCTTAAAAAGAAGTTTTTTTCCAATGAAACATTGAGAAACCCAGCTTTATGAATGTTCTCTTCTTTTGCTGTGCCTCTGCAGAAAGCGACAGCCTCGTTGCTCGAAAGCCTCATTTCTAAACGCACGGAGTACTGGGAAAACTGCAACAGCACCCTGACGTCTGCTCCTTTTCCAGAAAATGGTGAGCAAATGGTGGTGATTTATGCATCTCAAACGGACTGCCTGGACATAATGTTCCTTTTCTTTTTTTAGGCAACTACTGTAAAGGAAGTTTCGATATGTTTGTGTGCTGGCCCCATTCATCTCCGGGGAATGTGTCTGTCCCCTGTCCTCCCTTCTTACCGTGGATCACAGAGGGTAACGTGTTTAACGTCTAATCTCATCTATGAGGATAAATCTGTTAGTCTGAGTTTCCATGCTTCCTTTCGCCGTTGATTCGTTTTGAACGGGTGTCGCCGTTTATCACCACGCTTTCTCCTCTCAGGAACGAGTGACGCTAGTGCCAATAGATGTTTAAAACTGTAAAAAAATATATATTCATATCTACGTTTGCATTAGGTCGGCTAACGTTCAAGGTTTCCTACACCTAAAATTTATTACGTTTAAATGTTAACACTGAAAAAAGTGGTCTGCACTCTATTTCCAACTCCTTTGGTTTTTTCTTTTCAACATTTTAAACACCGTTACCTGATACAACTTGTGTAAATACCCATTAGCAGCTAAAGAGCTCATTGAAATTTAGTGGATGTGTTTTGCCCCTCATCAATTTGTTGTGTCAAAAATTACATTGACTGTTTTTGTTGCGCTTTCTCTCTTGTTGCTTCAGACGGCAACAGGAGGGCGTATCGGGAATGCCTGGAGAACGGCAGCTGGAGAAAGATGGAGAACTCCTCAGATCCCTGGCGAGATGATTCTGAATGTAAGGAGGACCAATACTTTAAAGACAAGGTAGTGGGATTTTTCTTTGTTTTAAGAACCTTTACACTGTCAAATTTCACTTTGTCTTTACAAATGACTCTACAATCCCATTTCATGATAATTAGATTATTGTTAGAGCGTTAAATCTCTTGTATTTTGTATCTAGGAGGACGAATTGCTGCGCCATTCCGCCCTCCGGCTCATCTCTGTTATTGGCTATTCCCTGTCTCTGTTCTCCCTCACTCTGGCCACTCTCCTCATGGGCATGCTGAGGTCAGTAGATGTTGGAGGGTGGCTCCGGTGGCCATAAAGATAAAGTTAACATTTTCATTGGACAAGTCGGTACTTTAGCTCAACTTTGAAGGTTTGGAAGACAGCGGACTTAAACAAACGCTCGGTTAGAGGTTATAGAAACACCAGCCGTCTTTCCCACTGCAGTCATTTTAAAGGGAAAAGGATTTTTGGCCATTCGAAGAAGCATACTCAGGTATGGAAGTTGTAATTTTCATCTGTGTTTTAGCGGGGCCATGCTGCACATTCACTCGCTTCAAACGTGATTAACAAGACCATTGAGTTGATCAGTCATCAGTAACAACATTATGAACCACAAGACAGTCTTACCTGTAGCTCCATTATTCCCATTTCCTCCTACGTTATGGCCAGCGCCCTGGTTAATGCTGTTAAAGTTGCGCAGGAAGTTCCGATCAATGCTCCCTTATTTGCTTACCAGGAAGCTGCACTGCACCAGAAACTACATCCACATGAACCTGTTTGTGTCATTCATCCTGCGGGCGGCCGCTGTCATTTTGAAGGAAATCATCTTCCATCTCATGTACTCCAACCTGCCCAAGGACGACCCCGGATGGAACTCCTACTCCAGCTCTGCGGTACTCTCAATGCTGCCTTGTTTTTCATGTATAAGCAGGTTTAACTTCAACAACTTTTGCCCCATTCATCCAAAGCGTACCGCTTCAGCTTCATCTTCTCCCTCAACAGATAATGCTACTGTGCAAGTTCTCCAAAGTGTGCCTGGAGTACTTTGTGGCGTGTAATTACTTCTGGCTCTTGGTGGAGGCCATTTTCCTTCACACGCTGCTCTTCACTGCGGTGCTGACCAAGAGGTGCCTGTTGAAGAAATACATTCTGCTAGGATGGGGTAAGTCATGGGCGCATGCAGGCTTTGTTACGGGGAAGCGAGGCTTTAAAAATGAATTTATGTAACACATAAATTGTGCGTTGTTGGAAGGTCCATTGGTTGAATACCCAAAGAGCCTTCCTGAATTTACACCCTGTTACGCCTGGAAGTACTCAAGATGATGAGTTCCTTTAAGACATTTTCTTAAAGGCACTGTATAAAGGATTGTATTACTGAATACAATAATTTAAAAGTAAAAACACAACTAAAAACAAAAATATTTGCACTGTAACAGAATCAACATCATATCTAAAGCCTCTGAGATCCAACTGTAAGCTATCTCTGTCATGTATAAATGGTTCGGTTTTTCAAAAATAGTTAGAGTCTGAGGATTAATAGTTTTAAAATGCTGATGTACTCTGGGAAAACAGCATATCTTGCTTCTGTCATGTTCCAGGGACTCCCATCCTGTTCGTGACGCCGTGGACTGTGGTTAAGATTCTGTATGAGAACACGGGGTGAGTGTTTGAACGCATGGAGTCCAAGTTTCTCTTTGAACCGATTAACATGCTCTCTGATCGCACTTAGTGCTTCTTTCACTCTGAAGGTGCTGGACAATCATGAACAGATGGTTCTGGTGGATAATAAGAGGCCCGATTACTCTATCAGTGCTGGTAAGGGATGTTCCTCAGGCCACTCTGTGGTCAAGTTGACTTCAGATTGAGCAATGCATTGCTCAATCTGGATGGTGGCTATAAAGGAGAATTGTGACAATGTGCTGATGCAGCTGTAGCCACCAGCGTATTTGATTTTTACTATTTTATTGCTAATAAAGGCGTCTTACCTGTTATGTTTGACGTTATTAGTCATCTTACACTCTAGTCCAATACGATGCGTTTAAATGTACCATTAGTGTGTTTTTGCAGGTCATTTTCTTCATATTCATCAAAATTCTGATGCTGTTGTTGTCGAAGCTGAAAGCCGATCAGGTGAAATTCACCGACTACAGATACAGGTACTCAAGCCGCTGAAGCCGACTCTCGGACAACAAGTTTGACGTTGACATTTAGCTCCAACATTTGCAGGTTCCTGATTTAAATATGCTGGTAAAATGAATCCCACATCACGAATTTAAATGTCACACCCATAAATTGTGGCCGTAAATGTCACCAAAGGAACAAAACCACTGTACATACTTCAGAAATGCCTTTCTGCCTAGCAAAATTATAATAAATCTGATCGGCCTGTTTGTACCCTGCAGTTTGGCCAGGGCAACGTTGGTGCTGATTCCCCTGCTGGGAATCCATCAAGTGGTCTTCACAGTGCTAATAGATGAATGTATGGACGGCAGCAGCCGCTATGCCCGGAACTTCATTAACCTCACCCTCAGTTCCTTCCAGGTAGTACAAAAACAATCATATTTGTACACAGGATGTTCATTTTGGTTTTGTTCACCAACATCATCACGCTCTAAAATTTGTTCCATGCGTTTTTCAGGGATTCTTGGTTGCTGTGCTGTACTGTTTTGCTAACGGAGAGGTATGGTTTTGGTCACAGTATTGTTCTATATGAGGAAGGAATAGTTAGGTGGAGTGTAACAGTACATGTATCAATCTATGCCATCACAATTTGGTGGACGCAATTATGTGGAGAAAATATCAGTTAAAAACAAATATTAAAAAAAAAATAGACAGAAGAACACATTTTCTTTCATTTTGGTATCCGCCATGATAGTTGGTAAGGTTCCCACACTAAAGCTAATAATAATGACAGACATGAGCTTGGAACCAACCAAACAGTTTGTAATCAACGGTCTGAAAACGGTTCTGGATTGTGAACCGTTGTTTTCAGTGGAGTGCAAGGGGTAGACATACGGGAAGCCAAATGCGTCATAATTCTCCCGGACATTTAAAATGTCTCGTTATAGCTCTAAAAACTTTAAGTTAAGCTGTGAAAGCTTGTAGCTTACTTCTAATGTGAGAAGTTTCTCTATGGAAAAATGTCATTCGTGTAAGCACACAGCTACAAAACCGTAATCAAACTTACTACTGAGAAATCTAGCTGCTAAAGGAATAAGTTACAGAAAAAGACTCAAACTTGCAGCGAATACCATGGTGTAGTAATGTGCCGACAGTTAACATGTAATGCTGTTTTCTTGTAGGTCCAAACTGAGCTGAAAAAGCGCTGGCAACTGTTTTTGGTCACAAACCATTTCAAGGTCCGGACCTGTTTTCGAGGAGCAAATCTCAAGCACCTTTGGAAGTGTACTCGGCGGCAGCACAGGAAGTGCTCTCGGCAGTTTGACTCCTATGGCGAAGGCGCCGCTTCGACGGCTCGCCCACACCTCCTCCAGGTGGCTGTGCAAGGGGGAAGTAGGCCTCTTGGACTCGGGCCACTTGAAGGCCAGGGACTTGAGGGCTACGACTCAGCAGGGCTCGACTTTCTTACCAGGAAGAGTCTTTCCAGTAGCGATGGTGAGATGACGCTGGGGGAGACAATGGAGGAGATTTTGGAAGAGAGCCAGTTCTGAACTGGTAAAATCCAACCAAATTGGGGTTCAGACAATGAATGTATTCTCCAAGTAGAATGAGCCAACTTCCGGGGATGGGAAAGTGGTTTTAGAAATGTAGTTTGTTCTACAGAGACTTGTATTACCTTTACAAAAAAAAAAAAAGGAAATTCCAGTTTATGTGGCAAGGATTTAGTTGCCTATATCTCTCTGGGGGTTGTGATAAAGACTCTAACCCTAGCTTTAATCTTGTGCACAAAAGACTTTTACTCACAAGCCACTCGAGCCAACCACCTACTCTGACACTTACCTTAAAGTAGCTGGAATCGCCAAACCAGCAACAGACATCTGTATCACTGGTTACGATGGAACGCTGCTCCAAACCCCAACCTCCATCGCATTTTTACCGCAAACTCGGCTCACCGACTAACCCCCATTATCTTAAGGAGCAGCAGTGGTAGGTCTCCAATGCTGCCATGGTCTTTTCCGAGGTGACACAGACACAGTATAAAAAGCATCTCAGCCTTGGCTCGTGAAAAGTGCTTTCAAATCCTTGTCATTTTCTGCAAAAATACTGATTTCAACACAAGGAGTGAAGGAAATGAAAGCGGCACTTGGAACTTATGGTATAACTTCATGGTAACATGGAAGACGGCCTATCTGTGAAAAACGTGGTGTTCATCGGCCTCATGTAGTGTCCACCCAAAACCAATCACTGCAAACTCTACCACTACTGCGGCCACCATCTTCTGTGAATAGAAAGACTTGTAATTTGCCTTTTTTTTTCCTTGATTTTTGATAATGTGAAGATAATTCACATTTTCCTGTGAATTATTTTCACATTATAATTTATGTTATCTCTTATGTGTGAAAGTATTTCATAGCCTCATGTACTTTGGAACATTGCTTCCTTCTTTATGTCTGTGTGAAAAAACATAGAGGTTTTCCTCACAACCACAAGCCAAACTATTCTGCCTTCATGTAATTTAAATGCAGAATTCTCCGTGAATTTAATTTGTGCGTTCTTGTGATAAAATGGACTCTAGACATTCCTTCAAATTGTGACTGTAATAGTGAACTGATGCAGAATGAAAGTGTTTTTCTTTATAATCCCCAAACTACCATAGAGTAGGTTATTTTTAATGCAAGGAATGAAAACTTATTAGAAGTACTTCTGTAATAAATTGCTGCTTCCTGACTTTTTTATTATTATTAATATTATCTCGTGCCAATGTGTGGGTGTGTATGCTCATTGTGAAAAATGGAGTAGTGTACAGGACAGTTTACTGAAAGAAGTCCTTATAGATCCAGGAACAATTATTTTTGCCCTTTTAAGAGGGAATTATGGAAGTACAGGATGTGGTCAACATATTTAGCACTATGCAGATGTTAAGAAAATACCAGAATTTTAAGAGTTAATACTTAAATTCTAAAAAGTTTACCTTTTTTAAAACTTCCTATGATTCATGAATGTGGTTACAGTTCTCTTAAATTCCACAGGAACCGTAAAGGGTTAGCTTAGAGTTTATTAATTAAGGTTCCTTTAAGTTAATTTCTCTTTAGTCCTTTGTGAGCGCGTAGGAAAATGAAATGCATTGCTAAAAGCGGTCGAAGCTAACCAAGCTTGCTGTAGCATGTTAGCTTGTTAGCTAACAAGAAATGCATCGCTAAAAGTGGTTGAAGCTAACCAAGCTAGCTGTAGCTTGTTACCTAACAAGAAATGCATCGCTAAAAGCGGTTGAAGCTAACCAAGCTAGCTGTAGCTTGTTAGCTAACAAGAAATGCATCGCTAAAAGCGGTCGAAGCTAACCAAGCTTGCTGTAGCATGTTAGCTAACAAGAAATGCATCGTTAAAGTGGTCAAAGCTAACCAAGCTAGCTGTAGCTTGGTAGCTAACAAGAAATGCATCGCTAAAAACTATCAAAGCTAACCAAGCTAGCCATAGCTTGTTAGCTTATTAGCTAACAAGAAATGCATCGCTAGAAGTGGTCGAAGCTAACCAAGCTAGCTGTAGCATGTTAGCTTGTTAGTTTCGATGTGGGGGAACAGCTGACGGTAATTTCCAAACAAGCATAAAACCCGGAAAGCACAAAAACAAACATCTTCGTGCATGTAAAAGTTTATTCTCGATGGAGTCAGACTGCACTGGAGGGAGATTTGGTAAGGTATTTAGTCAACGTTACTAAATACAGAAACATGGACGTAGCAAGTGTTTGATGTGAAACTAGACTGTTCATATTCCCTAATTAGCGTTGTATTTTAGCGATATAAATATTTTTATTTCGAGATCATTTAAGTAGCTAAAATCTGCTTAAAAAGGAAGTGGTATACGTCTCACTAGCTTGTGGACTTATTGACATAATTTGAACAAAATAAGTTGACATGTCATTTTAATAAAGGTAAGGGAATTACTCTATTTGGTTCACTTGTCCTGGTGTTTTCTTACACTTAACTGAATCTGAAGGTGTCACAAAACACATTATATGATCCTGTATTTACATTTTTAGGGTTTTATTTATTGCTATTTCTCATATTTAAAAAAAATAGTTCTGTCATGTTTTTGTTGGCAATAAAGCCAAAAAAGAAACATCTTCAAAGAGCAATTTCATATATTTAGCCAAATATTATAATGTTAATGTCGATGTGTGTAAGCTTACACAACAAACTTTCCTATCTCTCACAAAAGTTATAGCAGTATTAATCTCTTTTTATACCGATTTTGGTGATTTATAGTGTAAACTGTGATATGGCAGGCCAGTGAAATGTATCCAAATGTCACGTCATCTGGATTGAAGTGTGCATATAAATACAATGTATTTGTTTTTTGAATGTGAATAATGCTGGGTCTAAAGTATATGTAGCAGGCTTTAACTTGCTTTGTATCCATGTGATGCTTCAGTGATTACTGTACATACTGAACTATGAAATGTTTGTACATATGAACACTCTGTGATGTATGTGCACAAATAAAAACAGGCAAATTGTCATGAAATACCGCGTTGTTTTTCCTTCTCTTTCTTGTAAAACGTCAGTCTACATTTTTGTGCAAATTAAGAAAAACAACAACAAAAGAAAACTAAAATAGTTTTTTTTGTGTGTGTGAATTTCTGGCTTTTGAACTGGGAAGTTCCCTACAGTCTTTGACAGAATCTCTCTGTCAAAGAGAAAAACTGAACAGATGCACACTGCGTGAAAAGTGGGATTTTCGACAGCTATTGACACCTAGCACTGCCGTGCGCTTAGAGTTTTAGGGCCATCGGCAAGAGCTTTTTGTCCAATATGGACTCCTTCAAATGGAGATGTAAATACATGTTGGTGTTGAAGTGCAATGAGCCAAACAGCATATTTTGAAAAGTCTGTAGGTATTGTTCAGTTATACAAGTATCACATGAAGAAGTATGATTGGAGAAAGAATATTCAAACAATGATCTATCTTATCCATTAAAATGTATCTTACAGGTGGGTTAGTTTTGATTTAATTGATTATATAAAAGCAGAACATACAGGATTACATACAATCGACTTTTGTTGAACGTGAACTTACTTTGACATTCCACCCTCTGTAGATTTATCATTGCATAATTTAATTTAAAAAACCCCAACATAATAATAATAATAAAACATGTTCCAGAGTGGTTCATTGTACAAAAAATATTTTTGTGAACAATATTCAAACTAAATGTTACTCTGCACTGATTGCTTTAATGACCCAGAATCCGGTCATATTGGAGTAGCAGTACGTATCCATACCACAACACAGGGCTGAAGAAACTACAGATAATTTATCAGTATTCACAATTCCCTGTTTACTCTTGAGTTTAAATTGAAGAACAAAATAGTTGAAAGTATGTGATGCCTTCTGATAGAGTATAAACATTTTTATTTTTCTAAGTTTTGTTAGTTGCACAATAAATATAACTCAGACATGATCAGTCATACTTATTATATTCTGCATAAACTAAAGGGGACAGTTTACACAATTAAAAACATTTGAGCAATTAATTATAATAAAAATAAAATATATCGTCACATAATTTTTGGTAAACAAATCTACAATTAATTTTTTCTGTCAACTTCCTGTTCACACTCCAGTCCAGTTGGTGGCAGTAATGCGCTTTTATAGTTGGTTGGCAACCGCCATTAAACTCCAGAAGAAGATCTGCACCGGCGCTAAAGCCAACGTGAACGAAAATATCCATGCGTTGTGTGAAATAGTGGAAAAAAGTACTATTTTACGGAGTTACTTTATCAGTATCGTATTGATATTAAAGCGATGTCCCGGCAGAAAACAACAGAGACACCGCGGCGCTCGAACAAGGCCGAACTAACGGTAAGAAAGGTTTTTATAAATGGCGGCTCGCCAGGAGCAGCACTAGCTTCATGTTTGTTTCTTACAGAAAGCGGTCTGTCGTTTTCAAAATACCAACATAAATGTAGGGTGAGATTTCCTACATTTAGGAAATCAGATGTAATGTTGTTTTGTTTTTTTCCATTACATCTCATGTTGTGAACTCTTAAAAATACTCGCGTCTTCATTCATTTATTTATTTATTTATTTATTTTTTTTTTCAGACGTAAAAAATGGCCCCGCCTTAACAGCCAGGCCTCAGAACACAATAAAAAATAAAAAGGTGTTTCACCTGGAAAGGTGTCAAAAGAAAAAAAAAAAAATTCCAACCTTATAAATAAATTCGAGTTGTAAAACTGTTTTTCATCTCAAGGTCCTCTATCGCCATCTAGAGGCCAGATGAGTAAACTTCACACGTTTGTTCTGTTTGTTTTGCTTATTTTTAAAGATTTCTTTTATATGCTATTTTATGGTTATGTATATTTTAAAATGTCAAAAACATTCTTATTTCTAAAATAAGATAGATAAGATAAGATTTATTTGTCATTGTCATCCACAGATTACAACGAGATTGAGATCGTGCTTAATTCGAGTTGAGGTGCAAAATATACAATATACATATATACATAAAAAGATAAAGAAATAAATAGTGCAAAAGGAGATAAATAGACAACATCAGAAGATGGTTGCCGCACCTGGAAGTGTCGCAGAGTATACAGAATTACTTTTCATCAAGTGATGTCAAGAACAGAAGTTGTTATGCCTTTGAATTTAGTGCCATGATTGCCATCGTGTAAAAACTGTTTTTT
>CAEFZX010030156.1:0-53051 GCA_903066825.1 Alfaro cultratus | reverse complement strand
TATATATAATATTTGTGCTATAAAATGTATAAGACCCCTATTTTCTATTTTATACTACACTCAGTGATTGTTTTTTATTGAAAAGACCATTGTTCAAATATCATAAACAAAAAGGGAATGATGATTTCATCATTTATCTGTGAAGCATTATAGTAACTCACACAATGCCCAAGCATTTTATTTTACTTTTTTAAATAATCGTACGGTTTTACATGCTAGTTATTTTATTTTATTTTTTTGGCTGGGGTCTATTTTTACATCTAAATATGTGATGTTGGAGGAGGAAAGGTCCAAGGAGGGGATATAGATTGAGCCACTGGATTTAAAAAGCGTGACCTTTGTCTGAAAAAAATCATTGTTTTAAATCTATTTGACAGCATATAAATGGAGACTTTTGTGTTAATGACTTTGATGATATAAAGATTTAATATATAGTGTTGACCTTGTATGTGGTTTCAGACTGGCCAAATTCTGAGCAGATCTTAGCTTAAACATTATTTCTAACCTTGATTCTGTTTTTCCAAACTGTGGTATTTCAAATTGATGTTTAGTTCAGCTAATGACAATTTGGCCAAACCCCACTTCATAAGGAAAGAAAAAAAGCTAATGTTTCCTTAAAAAGTTAAATCATATCAAAAGCTTCCAACTTTCATAGCTTGAAAAATCAAGGGTTAAAAAAAGTCTGTTTATTTATTTCTTTTTTCTTCTCTAAATTCAGTATCAGAGGACTTTGAGTCAGTGTTTGGCCCGGCCACAGAAGTCAAAGAAATCTACATTGAACCACCTCAGCAAGGTAATCAAAAACATGTTTTAGACACAGTATAAATGGTCTGTGGGTGGCCTATTGTAAAAGTGTATAACTGTTTTACTTTTCTTCCAACTAGAATATTTCCTGGACTGCAACTTTGATCAGGGAGCCTGTGAATGGGTCCAAGATAAGACTGATGACATGGACTGGACTGTGGCATACCATGATAAGGGTGACGAAAGAGTGTTGCAGAATATTTGTTGCCTGTTTAGATACAGCTACTAAAATACCGTTAAATCCACTCAGGTGGTGAGTACTACATGGCTTTGAGTGGGCTGATCGGTGGCAGAGAAGATGTGGCCAAGCTGAAATTGCTTCTCAGTGACCGAGCCCAACATGGCAGCTTCTGCCTGACCTTTGACTACCGTATGGTAGGTCATAATGTAGGCTCGCTCAGGGTGCTGCTGGACAACAATGCTTACCCTGTTTGGGAGCAAAGCCAAAGCAAAAACCAGAGCTGGCAAACAGAATTCCTCACTGTGGCCTGGAAGGAGGAGGCCCCACAGTCTGTGAGTCACTGTTTTATGAAAAACATTTTTCTAAGATTATTGTCATCATGAAGAAATTGACTTTAATAACAGCTATGCATGAACGTCACAACAAATATTTGACGTGCTGTCAATTATCTACAATTCTGCTTATTCGACTGGAGTGTATTAAAACAAATTTTTCAACTTAATACAATAATTCAACCAAATGTCTTTCAGATTATCTTTGAAGCTCAACGCGGGAAAGGCATTGGAGGCGAAATTGGGTTGGATAATGTTGTGCTGACCTCAGGGCCCTGTCAAGAGGATGCAGGTCCAATCTTTTAGGAAAAAAACCCATCAAGGATTATTGTGCTTCAATAACCTGCACAGTCAGATTATGTACAAGTGCATGCAACTTTGCTTTCAATCCATGCTGGTACATATTGATCTGAATATTGTTTATTTTAAGTTATTAGCTAGTCAAAATAAAACACAAATGACTCATATCTCAGGAACAGATGGTAGAGCTAACTTTGTCAGTTTGTTTAAACAGTATTCTGATTAACTTGCGTTGTGTATGTGACAGTACGTTAGTGAAGTAAACTACATAAAATGCAAGATGTAATGTGAATGAAATTGTAGATGACTTAAGTTTTTGAAGGCTTTTTTTGTTGAAACAAAATATGTCAGTGCATATATGCTGCAACATTTGTATTGAAAATATGGTGTATGGTTACAATAAACATGTTTTTTTTTCTACTAGTGATAAAGATTATTCCTTTTAATTTTTTTCTTCTATTGAATTGTGAAAAACATACAAAAATATAATTCCTCTATGTATTTTATGTTAGTTAAATAAAATGTACATCCCCTTGTATTTAGCTTCATCTGTCTCTCTATCAAATGGTCAGATGCAAAAACCACCAGCACAACATGACCTAGATTATGTCTTGTTTCTCCATTGGGATGTTGTATTTACGGTTTTATTTTTCTGACACAAGCAATGTTTGGCAGTGTAGTCCCCAAAAAAACGTAATATGATTCTTAACAGACCAGATTACTTTCTTGCAGATGTTTGATGTGTCTTCACATTGCTTGTAGCAAACATTAAACAATACTCTGTATGGTTTTCTTCCAAAAATTTTACAATCTTGCCACTCTTTCAGAAACACAAGACTTGTGGAATGCAAAAGTTATAGTTATCTCTAACAGATTTTGTTCTTCTACCAAAGCAATGTGTCTTTGTTTGAAGCTCCTTCAGAGTCGTTATGAGCATAGCTGCTTCTCTTATACAGCCCATCAATTTAAGTGGATTTCTATCTTGGCTTTCCCAGTTGTGTCATACATTTTCAGTTAGATTTTAGAATGATGGACTGAACAGTACCCTGTGAATTTCTTGAAGTTTAGAATATTGTTTTGTAACCTAATACCACTTTAAATTACTGCACAGGGTTGTCTGTGCTTTATCTGGCATGCATTTTGATCTTCCTTATGGAGTATGTTTACTAATGTTTTCGAACAACCAACTGAGGACAAACTGGATGTGTTATGCAGGGAACTATTTCCACTGGAAACATTGTACCCACAGCCGCCCTGGGGCAGAAAGACACTTCGTCACTGGGCCGGCTGATCAAAACCAGCAGGGATTGCGGGTGAACTGTCTTGCCCAAGGACACAACAGTTAAAGCTTGCAGCTGTAACATGACAACACCTGAACGTATTCAAGGCGGTTTAATACTTCTGCTTGACTTTTTGTAATATCTTAGCACTACAGACTACAGACATTGCCTAAATGTCACCATCTAGCGGTCAAACAGAATTACTACAAAAACCTACAAGAAAAGTCGTGCTTGCTGTCGGTGTAAATTAAGTAAAGAAAGCGAACGATAATTGTTTACTTTATTTTTTAAGAAAACGTGACATCGAGTATTCTCACAAATAAATATAAGGTATGGAAGCTGAAAAGGGCTTGAGTTATTATTGCAGCCCTCGTTGTGTTTCTATTAAGATCACATGACCTAGCGGCTAGCTGCTCTATTAGCACAGTCTCTGGGAGTTGAGCAGGAAACGCTGTGAGCTGACCCTATTTGAGCTGTCAAACGAAAGAAATAATTATATTCAGAATATTTTATTAATTGTTACCACTATTTTAGCAGCTATCTGATTAGAACTGCGAAGCACGTTAGAAGAAATCGTCTCGGTAAGTAAAGCCGGGCTAGCTAGTTTAGTTCTTCATTAACCTTTCCATCTGTTATCTGTTTTCAACTTAACCTAGCACAGCCTAAGCTTAGCTAGCCTTTAGACCTGGAATCATTCATCTTTCAAATTAGTTGCTACATTTTATAGGAGGTTAATGTTTTTGTACGTTATGACGACAAGTTAGGCCTTCATATATTAACGGAGTACGTTTTTATTGCTATTTTCACCCGTGACTTCTGCCCTGAAGCGTATGTTAATCAGGGAAATGACTGCTTGTCATTGTGCTTCATGTCGATAGATGTTCTCTGTATGGCTGCCATCATCAAAGTTAAGCAAATGAGTATGTGATCTAATACTGTGGCTAACAGCATATGATCTGGCCCAGTGGAGGAAGCCAACGTCAAACTGGGGTAAGAATAAATGACAATTATCCCATTTTGGGTCAGTGCTATAAAGTGAGATGTCTTTACATGTAAACCTCAATAAATTAAATATACCTGAAATGTTCATTTATTTTAGAGATTCGGTTCTGATGATTTTTGTAATTTACTGAATAAATTCCTGTGTTGTCTTTCTATTAGGTAAACAGTTTCTCAGTGTTTGATAAGTAGTTAATAGCCATGACGGCAAGGAAGTCCCTGCTTAAAGTCATCTTGCTTGGTGATGGTGGCGTTGGAAAGAGCTCCATAATGAATCGGTACGTCACCAACAAGTTTGATGCCCACCTCTTCCACACTATTGGTGTTGAGTTCCTAAACAAGACCCTCGAGGTGGACGGGAATCAGGTAACCCTACAGATCTGGGACACTGCCGGCCAAGAGCGCTTTCGTAGCCTGAGGACTCCTTTTTATCGTGGCTCCGATTGCTGTCTGCTAACCTTCAGCGTGGATGATAACCAGAGTTTTCTCAACTTGAGCAACTGGAAGAAAGAGTTCATCTATTATGCTGATGTCAAGGAGCCTGAGAACTTCCCTTTTGTGGTATTGGGCAACAAAGTGGACGTGACAGAGAGGCAGGTGTCTACAGAGGAAGCGCAGATGTGGTGCCAGGAAAATGGTGACTACCCGTACTTTGAGACCAGTGCCAAGGATGCCACAAATGTAGCTGTGGCTTTTGAGGAAGCAGTCCATAGAGCGCTGGCTGCAGATGACAAAGCGGATCACCTCATCCCCACAGACACGGTCAAGCTCCACAGAAAGCCCCGCTCTGCCACTTCTTGCTGTTCATAAAATCCTGAAGCTATCACTAATAATCCTCTGATATGCCTGTCATGTTTTGAGGCTGTAGGCATAATATGCTGTAGTAATAAATTATGCTACTAGCTTTTTTTTTAATTATTATTGTTATTATTTCTCCAAGGTTCATTGATGCCAACTGTTGAACTTCTGCCCAGAATACACAAGAAACACTAACTCCATTCATGATCAATTACAAACGAACTTAAGGAACTTTTGCATTGATTTAGCTTTGGCATGTTTTAAAATTCTTTATGCATTAAAATAGTAAATGTTCCAGTTTTCTGCTGTCATAATGACACATGTTGCTAGATGTGAGTGCAAATATTATCGGGCTTCCAAATGTGATTGTGCAACACAATTACAGAATTTAATTGCATTGTATTAAAATCATTTGTATCACCCAATAACTGTTTCTAATGATTATGAATGATCTAAATTCCGTCTTTAGAAAAACTAACCACAGAGACGTTTGATTACTACCCTTTAAAACTGTGTAATGTATTTGCATCATAAATAAATTAAAGCTGTGTTGGAGAAACCGTCATGAACATGTTTCCTTCTGGGAATAAACTTAAAGAATAATTTGCATGACAAATTTGAGCCTTCAAGTTTCTGCAAATCTTTGTATTCTGAAACCTAGATGATGTTCAAATTAGATTTTTTTAAAATATGAAAGGTTTTTTTCAGTCCTATTTTAAAAACTAATCCTTAGTGCACTCTTGACATGAAGATCTCTATTGAAGTTCTTTAGAAAAAAAAAATCAAAACAAAGTGTATTTGACCAAAACTAATATATAATGTTAATGCTTGTATAGAAGGCCATAATTCAACAAATCATTTGTCAAATATTTATGTATGTGGTACTTTAAAACTGGAATAAACACAATAAATTTGAATATCTAAAGGCCTCCAATTTTTAATACACAAATTATTAACTTAAACATGCTAGGTGTTTTTTCATTGTTTCCAATGCAACAATCCATCACAAAATACTGTAAACTGTGATTGTAGATCATCAATCTGACTCGTCAGATGTGATCACAATAATCTACAAACCATTTTAACTATACACCAATGAACTTTTCTACTACATAGTAAGATAATTTTAATGGATAAAGTGTACTGATAAAATACATTCAGGATGTGCTGCAACTAGCACTATTCAGTTAAATACTGAAATAGTTATATTTGTGTTATATGATTTCCATTTTTGATAAAAAAAATTTTAAGCGACAATAAAAGCAAATTTTTATCTTACGTATATATTGTTAGTGTTGGACGTTATCAGGTAGGTATTTAAAATGAGAAACACTTGACTTGGTTTGATCAGCCTGTGAGTAGCGTTAAGATTAACTTCTTACAAGTTAGTTTATTGTACTAGAGATTAAACTAAAAACTCTCATTGGGGAGATCTAATTTGTTTGTGCTGTTTTGATTTTGCTATAATAATGCTTGAACTTATAAAGAACAGGAAATGTTTGTATATCAAAAAATAACGTAATTGTGTGTTTAACTACAAGTCTTGTTTATTCTTATGAATTTACTTTAAGAACCAAGCTTCATTGTCAGATAAAGAAAAGTTATCCCGGAGTAGAGAAAAATGTCACATTGAAAATAAAACCACTATTATTTTATACAAATTTCTTTTAGCCATACTTTTTATTTAATGCAACAGATAAAGAACAGACAAGCATGTTTGATTTTTATATATACAATGAGAAGAATACATTCAGATCTTGGTGTGGCATGATTAACTTAGGAGATGTTTCTTTCCAAGAAACTGGACTTTCCGCTCAAATGCCGTCGAGCGTATCGGGGCGTTGATTTCATAGAAAGGATTCAATGCAAACTGGAAGATAAAACGTAATTGTAAGACAGCCTATCAAATTAGGGTTAATAGAGTCACACAGAACAAAACTCACCTTAATGTATAAATCATACACATCGTTAAAAAAATTTTTGATTCCATCTTCTTGTCGAACATCGTGCAGCATGATGAATCTTATTTGTATGGCAGTTAATTAAAGAAAATAAACCAAGGCAAATATGATAAACATGCATATAAAAAAGGTAAAAGAAATGACTATTATGTTGCTTAATATGGTGGTTTTCAACATGATTGATGCTACTTAGATATGTTGTATCCACTGAATGAAAAAATATGGACATTTTGAGTTTCTGAGTAGAAAATTGTCCAAAACCAATTACCAACTACACTAAAAACTACGTTTAAATATTAAACTTAGAAAAAAAAAACAATAGATAATAAACAAAAGGATATGTCCTGCTGTGACGAAGGCTGAGACAAACCACTCGTTGAACTTGTCCACAGTTTTCAGGTACATGCTGTTGGACAGCCACATGTTCTCGTCCACCAAGTCTAGGGCAGCGTGTGCGATGAACTGGTTGAGGTGGCGATGGTCATCCTGTGGTCAATGAAACACATATTATGAATGAGGATCATAAATACAAAAATTTCTAATGAATCTTGAAAAGTATGAAAACGTAGCAATCAGCTTTATAAGAGTGTTAGAAGGGTTAGCTCAACTGTAAAGCATACAGAGCTGTATCTATGTTTTTAACTTGTAGAAAGAACCTTGTGCTGTACAAAAAGGAAACCAATGATTAAGACAAGTTATGACAACAATCTACTACTTTTTTAAAAGTTTCTTGCTGTTCAACTTCTATACGCAGAGCTTGTAGATTATACTGTATTAAATAAACGAATAAACTATTAAATAGGATGTTTAATAATGAAAATAAGCAACAAAAATTGTGGAACTTTCTGTTCAATTTTCTGAAAGCTGCAGCCTTTTGAAATACAGACTGTTAGAAACTTGAACAGTTAGTGGCATCCAATGTCTGCTTGAAGCAAAGAGACATGAATGTACAAAAACAACAACAATACGGATTCCAAATCACAACCATCACATAATTTGTTTGTTTTCAGTTTTCAGGGTTGGTGCAATGTTTTAGTACACCTCAAAGGTAGACCAAAAAATACAAAAAAGAAAAAAAAGGAAGAAAACAGTTGGACTTTGTTTTGCATATTTACTTTCAAACGCATCTCGGGACGTTATTGCCAATTTATTTAGCAATAACGCCAAGTCAATCTTTGCAGCTGCAGCTGGACAATGGTATATTTTTGTGTTCACTTACTAACATATTGATCTCAGAATTTTCACATTTGTCCAACTCGGTTACAGCGTTTATTGATAATAATAATAAATAATAATAATAATAATATATATACACACGCACACAAGTTTCCCTTATCAGATTTGTTTGTTTTTCAGTTGAATTGCCCAGAACAAACGTCACATATCACCACATAATACATTGCACCTCGGATAGCCAGGTACCTGCATTTTAATACTCAACAAAAGTGTCTGAATTTACTATTTATAATAAATTTTAGTGAGTCTTATAAAAAAAATATTTCTGTTTAAGGCAGTTAGGATCATTTTTTAAGGGATGAGTATGTTTATTACCTTTGATTCAGGCTTCCCAGTTGGTAAAAACTCCATCTCAAACACAGGATTGTCATGATGACCGACCATAACAAAGTAGAAGCTTCCCGACATCGTTTCGTTATCTTAGCAAATCAAAAGATGCCCTGTAATTAATGAAAAACAAACCAAATCAAATAAATGATCTTTCGAGACATACGAAATGACATGTACACATTTTAACTAAACAGACAGCGCAAGAGATTCTTTAAGGGATTGTTTCGCTATCAAAGTAAACAGGATCCAAACTAAAGTCCAAAGGAAAATTAAAGACGTTTATTTTAAAGTAATAACCCAGTTTTTCTTTACCCGTTAAACTCACTTCCTGAAGATGTGAAAGCGTAGTCGCAAGAAGATGACGACATTGAAAAAAAAAAGTTAGCTAACCATTTAAATTTATTTTGTCGTTTTTGGAATTTTTTGGAGCATACTATTTTTTAAATCACATTACTAAATTAGGTCGGTGTAAAATTCTGCACGGAAAATGTGATATATCGAGAGCTATTTAAAAAATGTAAAGGATTTATATCAGCTACGTCATAGATGTGCGCCTGCCCACTGCAGAATTTCCGTTGGCGAGTTTAAATGTTTTGGGTTCACATCTTTAAAGGGAGCGGATCGATTGTTTTGAGTTGTACAGTAACTGAAAAGCAAATATATTTCTCCTTCGTCTGTTCGGGAATTAGGTTTTCAGGATAGATAAACTAGTCTTCTACAAGCTGAGGAATTTGTCGATATTGAAGGATTTTCCTATTTTTTTGTAATCGTTATGTCCTCGTCCAAGGAGGATGCGTTATCCCCAGAAGAGCTGAGGAAAAGACTCTATCAAACATTTAAAAACAAAGGAGTGCTTGACACACTAAAAGTAAGTAACATTAACCTCAGAGAGGCCACATAACTTCGTCTTCGTACAAGTGTGGTCACTTTATTCACTAATGTGCCTTGTTCATTATCTCCTTTGGTTCTGATCCAGGTGCAGCTGCGGAATCAGCTGATCCAGGAGTTGAAGAGTCCACATTCCAAGGGACAAAATCCAGCTCTCAGGCCACTGCACGGGACATCCGATACTCTTTTACTTTCAGCTTGCAACACTATAGTAGCCGATCACCTCCGTACTCTAGGGTATGAGTACACACTTTCTGTATTCTGCCCCGAGAGTGGTGTGTGTAAGGACAAGGTGTGTATGACTGCTTTTATTCCCTTCTGCAGTTTTAATTGTATGATTCACAACCACCAATGTATTCTATGTGGTTTTTAGTTATTTACAAATAAAATTCTGACATCTGCCTTGCCTTTGCATTCAGCATCCCTTTAGTCTGACACCTCTAAATAAAATCCAATGCAACAAACTGACTTCATAAATGGAGTACTTGATATTTTAGGTTCACCGATGCTATCCTTTCAATCAGACTTACCTGATTGAAAGGATCAGGAGAAAAGAAAAAAAAAAAAAAAAAAAATATATATATATATATATATATATATATATATATATATATATATACCAGAGGGCTGAATACAAATGCAAGTCACACTGTGTCTTTTTATTTTTCAAATCTTGCATCATTTTACAATTATGTGGTACAGTATGCTGAATTTTGTAGCTGTAATGACAATTCTGCTCAATTCTGGCAGATTCTCAAGAAAGAAGACCTTCTTCAGATTCTTAAATTTAGCCCTTCGTCAGCCTTTTTCACATCTATGGTGATTAACCACAGTAAATGTAAGATATAATCAAATTAACAATGAAGCTGTTTTGTAATATTAATATTATCCATTTTAAACAGCTAAATAAAGAAGATGGTGATAAAGGTACGTTCAGTAACTTTGTCTTCCATTCAAACTTCTTCTACAACCAAGTCTTTTCGCCAGCATAAAGGTTGTGTCTTGCAGGGCTCCTGTTAAGTCTTTTAACAAACCTGACACACCATTCAACACACAACCTCCGTAATGACGTCGACACTCAGACAACCAACTTAGCAAGTTATGGAGAGTCCCTCGGTAGGATGAACTTGTTTATATAACTGCCTTTTTCATTGTTTTCAAGCACTTATCATTTAGTGGTAATCACAGTTATTTCCCTTTCTGTTCCCAGTTGACAAGATGAAAATGATTGATAGACAATACGAGAACTCCAGTTTAGGTGAAGGCAAAATGTTTCCACTCCAGTCAAAGCTGGCTGCATATAAAAAAGAGATTGAAGCACAGAAGGAAGCAGAAATGAACACAAAGGTATACACATATGAACATGTAGAATGACATTTAATCCCCTGGGTTGTTTTTGTTTTATATCATTTATTCTGTGTCATTTCTTCAGCTGAAACATTTCAAAGATGTTGAAATTGCAAAGGTCAGAATGGATGAAAAAGCGAAGTTTAATCAGGAACTTGAAAAGCTAAAGCAAGAACTGGAGAGGACTTATGAATTGAGGGCAAAGGCACTGATGGACCGAGAGAAAAATGCCATCGAGAGGTTGCAAAAACAGCAAGAGGTAAGACACTTATAATAACTTGTTTTTCTCTGCACTTTCTCTTCAAATACTTAAAATCCTTGGCATCTGACATGCTTTTTAGAAGTTGGGTTAATATTTTTTCACCAGTGATACTGTCAGTCTAAGATAATTGTGAAACAGTGTTCTGCATAGAGCAGAAACCTCATTTTACCTCATTCTCAAAAGATAACATGTAGTTCTAAAAGTTGCTTTACTTTCAAGATTACCCAGCTTCGGCTGGTGACAGTTAGACAATTTCTTTATGATGAGTAAAGAAAGTGAAGTTTTTTTAGCTCTCTTTCAGCAGTTTTTTTTTTTTTTTTAAGGGTTGATCTTTTATCAGCCTAATCCTGCACTTGATACACCGGCTCCAAGTTTCATCCAAACAGGCTAAATAGTTATCAGAACCCTTGTATATTTGTCCAGTGTTGACAAAAAAAGATATTAGAATAAGTGGTCCACTCATTGAGCTAAATTTGCACATTGGTGTTTGTGGGAGAGGGGATGAAAAGGAAATGCCCACAGATTTATCTGAGTAGGCAACAAGAATGTCATCAATATGGCAAGATGTCTTTCTCTGGTTAAAAAAGAATGATTGCTGACTTTTGAAACTTTGACTTCTAAGTTGCTGACTTTAGATATCAAAACCTTTTGCATTCTTAAATATTTCAGACTGCAGACTTTAATTCTTTTGACTATTGGTGTAAACATTCTTTAATGACTGTGTCATTCTTAGATTGAAGAAAAAAATGTCTACATGCAGAGACAGTCACTGCTGAAAGAAATCGAAACGCTGCGTAGCAGAGAAAATGAGTTGAGGATGAGAATGGAGGCTTTTGAAAAGTAAGATATTTTTAGAGACCATTTTTTTAAGAATTTCTTTTCAGTCACTGATTCATTGTTGTGTTTTATGTCAATGTCAGGTCCTGTGAAATTCATGCAGAGAAGATGAGAGCTACTGAAGAGTTGCTGAGGAGGAGAGAACTGTCTGTAAAGGCAATGGAGGACACATACGACCAGAAACTGAAGAATGAACTTTCAAGGTATTTTTTTATTTAAGAAAAACACAATCTGGCTTTGTTTAGGTCACTTAAAGTCCAACAAAAGGGACCTCCTAGATTTAAGTTAGTATTTTCTTAAGTTTAGCATTGCTATCAGATGATGTCACTGTTGGGTTGACTTGATGTAATATTATTACCTTATATGAACCATCACTCATCTTGAACTTTATTATGCTAAAATTGTAATCTAATAACTTACTCAGAAGTCGTTTTTTTTTTTTTTTTTCTTTGCTCTGAATGCTTTTGGTATTAAAAGCTAATACAGTTCCAGTCACAAGTTTACATGCATCATCAACAAAGGTTTCATAACAATTTGGTGCCTTAAAAGTCAACTAACATTAAGCTATGGAGCAATCCTATTAAAAATAGTAATAGGATATGTCCACAATTAATGTAGAAGCTGGGTCTAGTCCTGGAAACCAACAAATTTACATCGACTTTAACATTTTTGTCAAAAAGAGAGATCAAATATCCAGCCAGAACTATGCCTGAAGCTTGCTGATGACTACAAAAAGCATGTGGTTTTTCTGCATCTTGCTAAGAAACATTTAACCAAATATTTAGTTGAGGTGTATTCATTTATTTGAACTTTATATAAAGTAAACCCTGAAAAAATTATAGAAAATCCACAATAAATTCTAAGTTTGCACCTAATTATAGTCTTTAAAACTTGTTGAGGTTGTATGTTGACTTATCAGCCCTCCAAGAAAAAAAAAGGAGAGTTCAAATAAATACTGAGAAGATCAGATAAATAATAATTTTGTGAAATTCTAATGTGATACTGTAAATGTACCACAATCTCATCAATTTTTTACAAATCTGGGATAGGAGAAATGTGACTTTTGTATTATAGTGTTATCATTGACTTGACTTTGTGCTAAACTGATTTTTATTCATCTTTGTCACCGATTGATCTCCTGTTTTCTATAATTCCAGTTACCAGCTTGAGCTGAAGGAGGAATTTCTTAGAAGAACAGAAAAACTCACAGAAAGTGAGAGCCGAAACAAAGGCAAGCATTTCACTTCCTGCAGGAAAAATTACCAGCTTGATGATGAATTCATTTTCACAATGTTCACAACATTTTTTATTTTTCCAGTGGAAATGGCTCGAATCCAAAAGGAGTCTGATTTGATTGAATCCAGATTAGAAGAACACAACAGAGCATGCATAGAGCTGAAAAGACTTCAGGTATTAGGTTATTAAACTAATATTTAATTTGAAATGTTTTGGTTATTCCTACAACACTTTATTGGAGGCTGGGAGGTTTATTGAAATGTTTTCTAAGTTCTATTTTCATATTCCACCCATTGTTTGTTTTCCCAGGTTGAGCTAGAAACCGCACAGCAGCAGATATCTCTGCTGACTCAACAGAAGGAGCTATTAAAAGAACGACTGGAGAGTACAAGCAACTATTCCCTCTTAAAGCAGGAGAAAACGGAGCTGCTGGGACATCTGCATCTTCTGAAGAAGCAGCTGGAAGAAGCACAAGGAGAGAACCAGCGGCTCCGTGCAGGTGAAGGGAGACCGCCGCATTTCTAATGAATATGAAACAGCTTCTGTTTCCTTCACATCCATATCAGCTGTTACTCAGATAACATAAACAAGGTGCAAATACACATTCTGTTAATGTTAATGTAATTCTTTTCTAGTTCCTCTCTTATATTGAGTGTCTGTGACTCCATTCAGTATGAGCTTCAGTGTGCTGTGAAACGTTCAGTATGAGCTTCAGTGTGCTGTGAAACGTTCAGTATGAGCTTTAGTGTGCTGTGAAACGTTCAGTCCAGTCTGTCTCTCTGCCTCACCCTGAGTCTAATTGAGTGAGCCTGGTCTTCCAGTGTGGGGCCTCTTTGGCTGACCTGTAGCTTTGCAGACTGTCTGTGAAGGAAAGCTATTAAAATGTAAGCGGAGACAGAAAGCTGTGTTTACCAGCAGCAAACAAAAATGTTTCTTCTCTGTGAGGGAGACCGAATTCACCCTGTTTAATAAGTGGAAAAAATGTGTTGGTTTATTTCTCAGCCAGTAACACAAACACTGCCTGAGTTAAGTAGAAACTCTGAGTGTGGTAGAAAATGGACATATTTACGGTAGTTAAAAAGAAATTATATAGTGACTTTTCAAAATACTCATATAGGCTATCTTTAATTAACCCTCACTCCCTTTTTTTTTTCATTACAAATTATAACTTCAAAGTACTTCTTTCTGATGTGTGATAAGCCAATTGAAAGTGGGAGCATGATGATTTTTCTCTTCCTCTCTTTCATTTATTATTTACAAGTAATGATCTGAACAGTGTGGCATGCATTTGAATGAAGCCCTCCTTAATGTATGACTTCTAAATACAATCCAGTGCAACCAGCTGCCTCGGTAATTGGTGAATAGGCTTCAGAGCATCACAAAGACTAAGAATTAACTTTTAAAATAATATTCTAAATTTTGACTAAATTAGCTGTGTGCCATCTCCATCCAGTCTGATGGAGATTTACCTATTTTGTAGCTCAGGAAATGGCGCAACTGCTGTCTCCAGATGTGGAAAGCTGTTAGAAACATTCTCCTAAAGAGCGTCTGAAAAGTCTTGACTCGAAGGTTGAATACAAATTTAGAAGAATTTAGAATTCATTATATTTTACTTGCAGCTCGCAATTATGTGCTACCTTTTGTAAAATGGTTAACAAATGTAAGGCACATGAATGCTTTTGCATACATTAACTAAATATGTTTTGTAAACCCCCTTTCACAGAAATGATCAAACCATCTAAGGAAGAACTGGCCTTGCAGATGGAGCTTCACCGACTGCAGAACGCTCGTATGCTGGACGAGGCAGAGTTTGAAAACCAGAAACAGGTGCTGCAAACGCAGCTTCAGCGTGAGGTCAGTCCGGTCCCACCAGATTACTTGGAAGACTGTGGGAAACTATGTGACCTACATTTTTCCCTATGGTCACATAGGAAAAAAATGCTTTTGTGCCTCTGGTACAAATACAAAACTTTGCAAGACGGTGATTTGTAATTTTATTTTTCTCTCTCTCTGCAGGTGGAAAGATGTGCTCAGCTTAAAGCTCAGCTGACAGAGTGTGATGAGAGGGCAGAGTGGATGACCAAGCATGTTGAGGAGATCAAAACACAGCTACACCAAACACAGCAAGGTAGCATGTGGTGCAACTTATAGTTTGTGTTAGCTTGATCTTTGTCTCATGTTAGGTTTGTTCAGTTATGCATGTTAGACTCTGTAGCACATTTGTTGTCAAATTTTCAACTCTGAATAGACAGATTTGCTTTCTTTTTGTTTTTTGAGTGAAAATATTTGTCAGGTGTCAAATATTTTCCCCACTGTTTAAAGTGTCTTGCAAAACTATTCATGCCTCATTTTGTCATGTTGCAAACTTCAGTGTGTCTTATTGGCATTTTATTTGATATAATACAGTACAGTGAGGAAAAAGTGGGGCACACTTTTGTAGCTCCCCTGTGTCTATTTCGTCTAGAAGCTCTATTTACTGTAATTAAAGCTTGAAGACTGTTGGGGATGCTTCTACTAAATTTGAACGTCTCTAACTATGTAACCCATGAAGTCTTGACAAAACTGCTGGATTTGTACAGAGATTAAATTACACACATCAGAGTAAAGGGGACCGAATACAAACTCTCCTAAGATTCTTTTGTTTGTAAGCATGTTAGAAAATCAAATCATTCCACTAAATCCACTTCATAGTCATATGCTACTTTGAGTTGGTTTGTTCAGTAAAATACCAAAAAAATTTTGAAATGGGAAAATGTTCAAAGGCATATGAAGAGTTTTGTCGGCACTGTAACAAAATGAAGCCAAGAAAGAAAGCTGCTGTCTAATGGTAGTAACTCTGTTTTAGATGTAGTTGCTTGTATTTCTGGTGGAGGTCTTCTGTTTTAGTGTTGAACCCCCGCTCTCTGTTTGCTTTTCCTCTTTCATTTCCTTCTGTGTGACTCGATCAATAACGACAGCTCTGGAAAATGAAGTGATACGAAACCCGAAGCCCTCTCTTGTTGATCGCTCTGTTCTGGAGTTCAGCGCTGACTCACTGGTTCCACCTGACATCTACGTGGACAGAGCTGTGCTGAGGTCCAGGGTGAGTCACCATGATGTCTTTGAACCAGGTGAGCCATTGCGAAGACACAAGTTCCCTTGGAGCGATTCTCCAGACTCGGACGTGGAGCTCGTGGCAGAAACCAAAGCTCGCATCCAGAAACTGGAGAAGGAGGCTGAAAGCTTAGAGGAAGCTTACAGAAACTACCAGCAGAGGGCAGTGCACTCCATTGCCTCACATAGACCTCCTTCCCCACAGCAAACCTATTTTTCACATTACCCCAGCTCCCCTTTGAGGATAAAAGACTCTCTGCCTTCACACAACTATTCAACCCACAGACCAAAGACTTTACTCAAACAACTCACTCCTCAATGTATCCAATCCCCCACATTGGTATCCCACGACACCGGAAACATCATGCCTCCTTCAGAAGCCTATGACCAGCCTCAGGCCCCATTTGTCCCTGAACAGAGTCGTCATTCTTTGTCTGAACTTGCATTTGTAAGAGACGGACAAAGTCAGGATGAAAGCTCTGTTTCAGTTAAACAATCGTCTGGGACGCCACAATCCTCTTCCAGAAGGAGACATCAGAAGCAGAATGCAGAAGGTATATTTTTTCATTTGTCAAAGAATGCCAAACACAACTACTTTAAGTTTAAATTGATCCTCTTTTAGTATTGTTTCTCCATATAAGTCCTTGCTCCCCCTTATAACCAGCGGTGTCTGCCATGGCGCTCTCCCAGCCGCCACCGTCTGACACACGGCTCTTCTGTGCCTCCGTCGTCACCTTCGCAAACGCAGGTGACTTTTCTCCTGAGCTCAGTCCACCTCACAGCCCCCAGCTCAGGAGCACAGCACGGGACCACTCCAGGTACCATCTGCTGCTGCTAAGACAAGGACAAACATTTCACGTTTTACTTCATGGTCATGAATTTTAATATTGTCTTGTTTGCCCTTGTTTCTTTCAAGTCCACCAAAAGCACAGCCTGTGTTTTCCAGCTTGGAGTCTTCCCCGCATCCGGAGGAGATAAACCTTGAAGATCTAACAGGAGATTTGCAAGGTGTTGTAGAGTATTAGCAGTCATGTCATGGTGCATGTTGTTAAACCCAATACTTTCTTTTTATGACAGAGGGAAGAATCGTTTTAGTTCTTCAATCTCCCTACATGCTCCTCATTTAGAAGCGAGCTGAACATAATTCGTGATGGATTTCTTTCACATGTGTTAGCATTTAAAATCTCTGTAGAGTTCTGACTGACAAACATGTGGAAAAGATGTGCCACAGAAGCATGTCGCATCTCTCAGCACTTAAAATTGGAAACCTCGGACTCCATCCAAACAGACATTCAATCATGCACAGACAGTTCTTTGACAAAGAATTCATGCCACATTTAAACCACACACATCGGTGTTATTGTGATTTTATGTCATAGACCAACACATTTGTGTGTAATTGTGAAGTGGAAGGAAAAGATGCATTGTTTTCAAAATATTTATATTTATAGAAACATGGAGACAAGGAAACCATTGTTGAATAAAAGCCATAAGAAATGGCTTTGAAAAGGGGGAAACGTTGACTTGTGTCCCCTTTGCAGATTTTTGTTTGAAAACATCTCAAAAATAAATGATTTTCCTTCCACTTCATAATGACGTACTGCTTTCACATAACATCCAATAAAGAAAATTGTGGCTGTAATGTGACAATGGGGGACAAGCTACTTATACTCTGCCATTATATAGTTTTATTGTGTATCTTCAACCTTCCAGTAGAAAATTTTTCCGCTGAAATCTCCAAATGATCTGCTGCCATGGTCTTTGCAGCAGGTGTCATGTACAACTTTGATGGTTCAGACTTTTTTTCCTGTTTTTTAATGGCTATGAATTTGGCCCCCAGCATGTCCTTTCAGCAGCCCCGCACAATGGTGAAGATGAAGGACAGCTGATTATGTATTCTGTGCCGGTTCTCTGGCTCTGTTGTATTATGGTGGAGCATAAAAGATCTCTTTGTGCTGCGTCTCCCTCCAGAGCCCGGCCACATTCCAGAGCTTCTCCTGGACACTGCTGTCCCTCTCTCTGAGGAGGCCCCTGAAGGGCCCGCCACCCCTCAGCCCCAGGACCTCCCAGAAGACCCAGCAGCCTTGCACAGCCAGCCTGGTGAGTCAACTCGTCCAGTAATGACCCTTGATCTTGGTTGACCCACAATGATATGCATTTTATATTTATGTTGAAGGCCATAATTCTTACTGCTACCAGTCTGCCATGTTTTGCTCATTTCCCGCATCCTGAATTTATGTCACTCCACTTTTCTCTAGAAGTTCAAGAGTCCTCAGGTGACTCTGTCAAAAAGGAAGAGGAAGAAGAGGAGCAGAGGTGGGAAAGAGAGCGGAAAGAGAAACAAGAGCAAAGGCAGAGGGAGCTAGAAGAAACTATGGAGCGAGAGCGGCAGGAATTGGAACGTCTGGAGAAGGAGACGGTAACGGTGAATCCAGCGTGGCGATGCTTAAAAGATGTTGATCTAAAATTAACAGTGACCGCTTCTCTGTCTAACCAGCTTTTGGAAGAGGCGGTGCAATTGGAAAAGGAAGGAGAAGAAATGGAAGAAGAAGCTGACATTAAGAAAGGAGAAGACAATGAGCAGCGCAGGGAAGAGCCAAAAGTAGAAAATCCACTGGAGAAATACATGAAGATGGTTCTGGAAGCAAGAGAAAAGCAGAATGAGCAGGTCAGTTTAATCTGAGTCAAAATTTTATGATTAATGTGTATAATTTACTTAACCTCACATTGGGCTTTTTTGTACATTTCTAGAAACCTGTAAGAGCGGAAGAAGGACAGATGAGCCCAGAGGACGAGAGTTTATTTGAGGAAAAAGATGAAAGGTAACACATAAAGCTGCTGTGTTGATTTGTGGACGTATTACTATATTGCATATAAAACAATTCAAAAGGTATGACGTTACTTCAGAAACCTTTAATAAAAGACCATGTGATGTAATCCCAATAATTGATTGCTTTTGTGGTTTTCTATCTCCTGATATGTCAGTAATGTTATTAGCTCTGGAATTACTTCAAGTTCATTTAAAAATATCTTCCTCTGATGGGTCATGCTTTTTTCTGTCCCTTGAGGGCTTCACTTATTAACTCGGTTTGTTTTCCTCAGCATTGCAGCATTCTCGCTTAAGGATGAAGAAGACGAGTTCTGGTGAGCCGTTTCAAGAGCTGAATCTAAGTTCTGTGAAGAATTTCAACCTTTTTAACCTACATTTTGATATTTTAGTTTTTTAGACCTATTTGCACTTATTAGAAATGTTAAATATGCAACTTTTGTAAAATGCTCTAATAAAAAAAAAAACACTTTACAACATGCATAACTTTTTTTTCTTTATTTTTATAAAAACAGTCATCAGGCCAGTCGAGTTGTGTTTCCAGTTAGACATGGTGCTCATTGATTAGTTGGTTGATTGATGTCCTCCTGGGGATTCATAAACATTTTCTTGTTTTTTGGTTCATTCAGTATGGAACACAAACAATCAAAGGTCATGTACATTATTATGATGTTCTAGTATGCCTTGCAAAAGAATCTATGCTTCTTCAACTTTTCCACATTTGGCCCTGTTGCAACTACAAACTTTAATTGTCTTTAATTGAGAATTTATATGACAAACCAACAAAGTAATGGTTTGCTATGACATGGAAGAAGTGGGTTGATTATTCTCTGCATTATACCAAGACATGACCCTCCAAACATATTGACAGGACGGGCAAGGAGAGTGGTATTCAGAAATGAGACAAGAAGTCCATGGTACCTGTGGAGGAGCAGCAGAGAGCCACAGCTTAGGTGGGGAAATCTGTCATTACAAATCAGGCCTTTATGTAAAAGTGGCAAGAAGAAAGTCATTATGTGTTGGTTGCATTCTATAGAAATAAAGTACAATGAGGTTTGTGGTTTTTACATCACAATATGTGGTGGTAAAGTTTAAAGGGTATAAATTATTTCGCAAGGCGTTGCATGCGACACATTTCTCAGCTTTGCCACTGTACAGCTATCTAGTTACCATGAAACAAATACTTTAATTTCACAGGATACTGTTTTACACATTGGACAGCATTGGCTTCAACACTTTGGCTACATTTACTTTAAAAAAAATTTTTAACTGATTTTTTTTATTTTTAGGAAATCTTGAGGAAGCCCTTGACATTTATAAAAAGCATGCAAAAAATAAAAAAAAACAATAGTCTAAAAATATTGATAACTAGTTAGCTATGTAAAAGGAAGTAATATTAATTCAGTTAAAAAGGGCAAACACTGCCTACTACTGATGTCAGTATACCTAACTGTACATCACACGTGTCTCTGCAGAAACAATGGTTTTCATGCAACAGGACATCAAATAATCCCTGTAACTTCACTAAAAGCAAAATGATTACATGAGTAATTATATCAAAAATTGCACATTTAAAAGAAATGCAATTTAAGAAAATCATTAATACGAGGTTTCGATTTTTAAAATCAGACACCAAAAAAGTGAATCATAGCATATTTACATTGCTTAAAACTGAAACTCTGGCTGCATTCAAATGCAGTGTTATGTGGGACAGTTTTATTTATGTTACAGGAGCTTAAGCAGAAAACGGTAAACATTTGTATTGTACTGATGTGCAATACACAACTATTTACTGAGGAAGATCTTAGCATCGCATCATTGGAAACAGGTTTTTTTTATTTTTATTAAATGTCATTCAAATGAACCAAAGTTTATAGATGTTACATGTATTCAGATACACCATTCATGTAATAAGTGTAAGAAATAATTCTAATTAACACCATGAAGAGGTTTTAATCAAGTTGAGGGAATGGTTACGTTGCTCCAAGTACATCCCATTTCTGATCAAAATTACATTTTTAATGTTGTCTATGAGTTCTAGTGCACACCTGAGGTAGTGTTAATGTAGGCGATTGTTGTTCCGAACATGCTAATGGAACTACAATCCAAACTAATTCACACTTAAATGATTGACAACCAAGATGGTTACCCAGCGAAATTTCCGTATATTGATCTTGTGAACCCTATTTACTAATACAGAGCTTGTATAACTGCCTGTTTAATGTTCTTAATGCTACAATTTCAGCAACGTAAGACTAGAGTTTGAAAACACTTACTGAAATTGGACATAAGGCCTTCCTTATTGTGTACAAATCATTAGCATCTTTTTATATTTGAAATCCGACAAAAACATATCAAACTGAAACTTTACAATATAGGGTCAAAAGAAGGAGCATAACAGACAGTAAAAACAAACTGTTATTCGCTGTGTGAGAATAGTGCAACGTCTTAACATTCACCAGCAGAGACTGGTTATAGAAAGGGCTAGAAAACATCAAGATCAACAGCATGAATATCAGAACTACACTGCATTTCCCTACAACACAGAAAATGAAAAGATGTAGCACTCCTGAAACACTCCTTGGTGAGTTAGTGCAGAAAGCAGCTCTTATGAATTAGTTTGTTAGGAGCCAGGTTAGTACTGCACAGGGTTGGCAGGTTATACTAGCGGAGTGTTGGTCCAGAAAGAGGGCCTGTAGTGTTTGGCCATAGTGTTCGTAAGAGTATCTGCGTGGATGCATTTTTTTTTTGTTTGTTTGTTTTGCTTTGTTTTCTGTAAGCGTGTGACATCCTTATGTGTAGGAATTGAGGCATTCCTTGGAGCGTGAGGTGATGTCCTGCAGCTCCCGTTCCTCCTTCATTTTGATGTCTTGGTAGGCATGCATTTGACTGGCGTCCTTAAGGTAGGCCCAGTTTGCTGAGAGAATCATGAGGTAGTGGATCTGCAAGAGAAGGGTGAGGTGGATGGCCGGTGAGCATGTCAGAGATGCAAAGCGAGCTACAGGAAACAGAGCTATGGTATGTAAACAAAACACATAGTTACACTTCTAGAGGATAAAACATGGCAAAAGACTTTCTACAATAAATTTGTTACAATTACAGTTATTGTAGACGTTTCTACTTTTGCTATGTAGAGTACTACAGAAATCGCATTTTTATGGTAGGAAAATGAATGCTAGAAAACAGTGAAGAGTGGTGCAGGCGTCAAAAGCTGGAGGTTAGTGCAAAGCATGAGATCCTGGTTTCTGTTAACCTGACTGAGCTCCATATAGTCCCCATTTCATGTTTCACAATACTTTGCATGAGCATTAATATCTCTTGAACTTGATCACATTTGTTATTACAACTGAACATTCTATCTATTTTATTATGCATTGTTGAGTGTTAGATCACACTAAACCAGCTTGAACTAACATCCCAATGGATCACAGTTTAGTCATTTATTCAGAAACAGAAAATGGAACAAGTCCACCAACCCTACGAAGAAATAGTGGAGAAGACCTAAGCCCACAGGCGATGCAAGGAGAGAATTAGTCAGAAGCAACCTAGAGGGCCATGGTAATATTAGAGAAGCTACTGAAATACAACTTTCTGTTCAACATTATGCATCATCACATGCTGGCCTGTCTGCCTCATAAAATTCCAACAATTATGATAAAGTTTGTCAATGTAAAGTAACAAAATTCCCATAAAGTTCAAGAAATATGAGCACCTTTGCAAGCCACTGCATACGATTATGAGCGCTAGAATAAAAAAGACCAAGTAGGGATACTTTTGTAAACAAAGATTGTTTATTTATGTAGAAAGTAAAAGCTACAGTCTTGTAAAACTTAAAGAAAATTAAATATATGAAATATGAAGTATAAGTAATTATAAGCAGATCAACGAATCTGAAAATTGTAAGCATGCAGGCACTGTGTTAAAATCAACAAAACGTCTCTTTAATGGCACTTTGAGGAAGGAAAAAAAAATCTTTCCAAGCTGAGGATCAGCTGTGACAGGAAACAGAATACATTTTGCTACTCTAAAACAGAAATTATTCTTACATCTTATAAAATGATGGTTTTGGACCGCATCCAGAAGTATACCACTTGTACTGGCCTATGCTACTTTGAGGGAGGAGTTGTTCCTTTGAAATCTACAATGCACAACAGATCAACGTAATACTCATCAGCATAATATAGTGGATGAAAGTTTGCTTAGTTTAGGATTCATTTTGTGAGGAAAATATAATACTGAAGGTTTCCTGTGATTGATTGGCACAAAAAGTCCGAAAGAATAAAAAAAAAATAAACAGAAAAAGGAAAAAAAAAATAAGGGTAAAGCTACTTTGCCAATGATGCACGCCTTTTTACAGACGTAGCTACAGAAAACACAACAGAACTGCTAATTTGGCAAGCTAAAATGTCAACAATGGGATTAATTTTTATAGTCTTTGTGATTTGATGTTTCAAGGCCACGAGACTACTGGTGCAGTGTTCCTCCAATTAAGGTCTTAAGGCCAGCGTGAGTCCTTATAAAACAGCATTAAAACCTTCAGAAATATTCTACAATTATATCTCGTGTGTGATTTATGAATTTGTGCACAAATTTGCAAATTTACCCTGATGGAATTTAACTGGTTCTTGCAAAGCGGGTTGCTGGATGCTGCAAATCGTGTTTGCTTTCCTGATCTAAATTAATCATGCACACAAGGCCTTTATACAAGACACAAGCAGCTGCACACGTTTCAAATTTAAATACCTCTATTTTTTTCTTAGATTTCTAGCTTTACACTTTTCTTTAAACTTTTACGGTGACAAATTTGTAGAAGCAAAGTGTCATGGAAAACTCGTGGAGACAGCAGTGCTCCTAATCTGAGCGCAGCTTTATTAGGACAAGAAAACTCCCTGGATACCAAATGCTAAAAGAAGCACATAATCAGCTATTTACAGTTTGTGTGATAACTAATTGAGAGATGTCAACTTTTCTATTCTCAGGTTTTTGTTTCCTTTTGTTGTTTTTTTTTGTTTGTTTTTTGTTTTTTTTTTAAGTTTCTTTGTTGTCAGTGGTATCTGCCTCTAATTGGCACAGTCACGTGTGGTGCCGGGCTCTTAAACCAGCTTAAAACTTAGTGCAGCAGTCTTCCCGACTCTTAAACTTCAAAACAGCAAAGTTATAAGTGGTAGCCATCATGTAGATCAGCTGGTGGAAGAGAACAGAAAAGGCGGTAAGAGCACATGCTGATGACGTCCTCACTTACAGGTGCATCTCGATAAATAAGAAATATGACAAAAAAGTTTATTTATATCAGTAATTCAATTAAAAGAGTGAAATTTGTGTGTGCTATTGATTCCCATTTATTTGTGTTAATTCAGATGACTATGGCTTGCAGCTAATGAAAGCTGAAAACTCATTTTCTCAACATGTGATTGTTACATAAAGCCTACGAAAAGAGCTGGAGTCAGTGTTTCAGGAATCACTCCTCTCTGACAGAGGCTTCAACTTTTGCATTTCTCAACCAAAGATATTGTCAGAAGCATATTACACTGGCTAAAGATGAAAAAGAAGAAGAAAGTTATCTTTTTAGATGAAAAAAATAATTGTTGCAGATTCTGGAGGAATAATAAAGATGAACTTAATCTAAGGGCCAGTCTAGCTTCCACAGTCAGAGCATTAAGCCATAATTATCAAAGTGATCAGAAATAAACACATAAAATATATCACTCTGAGTCTAATAAATCCTTATGAGTTTCACTTTTTAAATTATATTACTGAAATAAATTACCTTTAATGATATCCTAATTTATTGAGATGCACATGTATATTATTGTTGGTTAATAGTGTTCAGTTTCTTAAAAGTAAAATGTTAAAGGACATTTTAAATACATATGTTTAATATTGCGGAATTCAAAGTTATTCTTCCTGCCCATCTTGAAAAACAAACAGCCATGTACATCTAAGCAAATGGTAAACAGTGAATGGGGGTTGAAGCTGTGAAGAAGCCAATGGCAAACCCTTGTCGGTGTGGTTACACAAACCGTACAGCAATGAAAAAAAAAGGAGCACTCAACTCATAATCTGCTCATATAAATCATGCAAAGATGAGCTGAAGGATTGTGAAACTAGAGGGCAGCTTACCAAAGCGATCACAGTGGCTCCTGCACCAGCGCATGCCACAATGTACAGGTGGTAAGATAGGTAGAACTGAAAAAGTAATTTTTCAAAATTAGAACCTTGGAATCATCCTTTCTTGTCCCATCCAGTGCTTTAAGCCTCTACTTTAAAATATTATAGCTGTGCGTGAAAAGTTAACAGCATTGTACCTCATTGCTGTCGCATAGAGTAATAAGAGACGTTCCGCAAGCCTTTCCTGGTGTGGCGTTCCATGGGATAATTCCTGCAGCCAAAAAAGATTCGGAGGATTGTTGTTAATGTTCTCAACATGTCAATTTTGTCAACACTGGTAAAACATGTGGCTTACAGATGTCAAGCCAAGGCCTACTGGGACAATATCACTGAAGCAGAAGGTGCAAGAAAATAATATTTCAATGTGTCCGTTTGGAAGTCCACTAATTTCACACTTTTTTACAGAAGGTTCCACACAACACTTGGGAAGAAATGTAAAATCTCTGCAGTATCTCAGCTTAACAATCAGGACCTCAAATTCAACTTTATTTATAACGAGTTATTAGAAAAAAAAATGTTGACCACAGTGTTGCACAAAAAAAAGATATATTAAAGTAAATGTAAAATATATGAAACAGAAAACAAAGCTATATACGAGGCAAACACATAACATCACATACAATCTGAGAACATGGTGGGTACAGGGGCATGATAGATGGATGGATATTTGAAAAATAAATGTAAAAACATGGATAAGGTAGACAAAATATGAAGCTTGAGGTTAAAACACATTTTGAAAAGGGGTACAAGTACTTTTGAAAGTTTGTCTGAAACTAGAGAATTGGAGGACAATACTACATACATTCTGATGTCTTATTTAAAATAATATTCTTGAAAATTAAAATAAAAATATAATGGAATAGTGGGTTACTTTTTAAATATTATCAGTTATTTTTACAATGAGTATCATGCCTCTGATCTAGTATGTGTATGGTAAGACTTTGCCTTGCAGAAAAATCTAAACATTTACTTTTAGAATACATAAACTTTATTTTTTTTATGTTGTTTTGAGTTTTTAAATTCTTCAGACGAAACTAAAGTCATAAGTTTAAGTAGTCACAAATAGAAAGACAATAAAAATTCCAAAATAAGAAGTGTGAAGAGCTTTCAAGCCCAAAAGACAATTATCAAACCCTTCATATAAGTGGTTCTTGTGGTTCTTGGTTAGAGGCCACATGCGTGTTTGTGCTCAACTAAAATGAACTGAAACTAAATTTATAAAGACAAAGCAATGTTCTCTTACCGTACTGACGAACATCCACACAATAGGAGTCTAAGTTTGTAGTGTTGGCCATTGGGGACTTCATGGTGATACAGGTAGCCCAAATATTGTAGAAGAGGAAGACGGGTACAGCTGAGAAGCCAAATACGCCGAGCCAGGCTACACCCAGGATGTACGTGAGGAACACAAACTAGAGAGGCAGAAACAAGAGCAGGAAAGAGCTGTAAAAAGTTCATAAAATAAGCTCATTGTAGAGTTTTACACATCCTATAATGACTGTTTTCCAAAATGTTCTGTTTAAATAAAAGCACTGAGGTTGTGTTAACATACCATTCCACTGATGCAGCGTCCACAGATGGTGGTCTTGAACTCGCTGTGCAGTTCCTTGACGGCGCTGGTTGTGTAGAATCCCTCGGCGAGCAGAATGATTCCATACAGGAAGAAAAACGAAGCAATGCCGTAGATGACGTACTGCATCAGCTGTATTCTGTTAAAGAGCAAGGTCACAGTTAGCCTCTAGTGTGTGCGGGTGACGATGCTGTGGACAACAAAACACTAGCATGGCCTACTACTGTTCACCGTGGAAAAAAGTGGCAGCATGCAGCATTTTTACTTTCCATTCAATCTTTAAGACATGAGAGTGTCGGGTTTTAAAAAAATCAAACAGATGGTCGGGATTAAGAAAAACGTGACGATAGATTCGAGTCCAAATTTGGGGATAGCAGGTGATGCGGGTCTCTGGAAATCCTCCAGGCAAAAGACAGACTGTGGACATCTTAAATTAAACAGAGCTCTCAACATGAAACACATGTGCAGCCCTGTCCAATGTCATCCTTTTTTATTGTCTAGACAAATGGGGGTGCTTTTAAAAGCAATCCTTATTAGGACTGTTCTCTAGGATCAGGTGAATGTGGGAGATGATGAAAGCCAAAAATATCCCACTTCAAGCTCACATTACAGCAGTTATCTGTGTTAAAAGACTTATTTTTATTGAGATGCTTATCTAGAAGTTTAATTTCCAGTAAGGGTAAGGGTTCCTAAATATTACAATGTTCTTTGTTTGCATTTTTAGAAAATGGTAAGCATCAATTCTCACTAGCAACTACAATGCATAAGTACTCGTACCCCCAGAACTATTTTACATTTCATCACAACCACACAGCTACATATTTTTAATTCTAAATTTTCTAAATATTTAGATATATTTCATTGGGATTTTATGATGATAATATAGTGACTGTGACCATCGGTTTTCAACTCTTGTAAGAGATTCAAATCTGGCCTTTGACTGGACCATTCCAACAAATGAATATGCTGTAATCTAAGCCATTCCACCGTAGCTTCGCCATTATGTTGGATTGTTGTCTGGCAATCTCGCGTGTGTTCAGGGTACTATGCAACATTTGTTGCCTATCATTACTAGTGATGAATGAAGGAAATGTATCTTATAATAATACCTTCTTTGGCTTGAGGAAATTTCTAAACTGGACTTCTCATTACTTTTTTTCAAAGTTTTCTGCTTACCACCATTCCATGAAAATAAAGTTTAAGCCAAAAAATACTCTCAACTGATGTGTGTGTTTGTACTTCATTAAATGTGTGAAGCTTTGACTGAGGCTTGTGTGTATCATTTGCAAATTTATGTCACTTTGAGTTGGTCCTTCACAGAAAATCCCAATAAATACCTTTAAAATACCATAGCTTTTTCTAATTACAACTTTTTTTTCTTTTTTTAAAGGCCCTACATGGACAACAGCATGAAGTTACAGCATAGGGTGACTTACATGTCAGTGAGCATAGCATGGTCAGTTCTGACTGTGGAGAAGAAGGTTTCCAGGATGGTCACGGTGCCAGTGAGAGCCACATGGCCACATCCGCAGAACAGGGCCACACCAGAGAAGCAGAGGATGGTAGCAACCAGCGATGCATACGGCACGCCACCTAAACATTTGATGCAGCATTCAAAGCAACCTACGCAAGATGAAAAAGAGGGGAAAAAGGAAAAAAAACATTTTACAGGCCACTGAAATATGATATAATTTGCTTTAAAGGCTGTGAGGTGAAGCGAGATCAACATCAGCTGTCATGTCTATAAAAAGGCTCATTTGTTTAAACCCACAGTTTGTCTAGAGAGGAAGCACACTCCGTCAGCCATGTCTACAAATGTGTGTAATGTAAAGCACAAGCGGAAGCAGCTTGCTGCGTGCCCCTGAGGTTTCACAACTCACATCGCCTTCATGTTTTATCTGACAACTCACCACTACTCTTAAAGGGCACTAATGGCTGTCCAGCAGGTCAGAGCAGTGGGGTGTCTGCCTTTGCCAGGCTGTAAAGAAAATCTATGGCAGCTGAACATGAGGGGAGTGAAGTGACCCAAATGGGCCTGTCTCATCCAATGGGTTCTTATGCCTTCTGAGGTGGAGCCATTTACCACAGTGCTCTCTGTCTGTAGGCACGAGCTAACAAGCAACTCTGCGCTTCAAATCAAATCCACATGTGTCGGACTGGAAATAGGAGAGTCAAGGGAGAACTAGGTCATTTCATGTTTCAGCTGTGCTGCCAGTTCCTGATGTCACAATGTAAATTGAATATTTAAAGCTGCAACAAGAAAGTGTTTTACATTCGTAATGAATTAAATAATAATAATAAAAAAAAGCTAAAGGCTACTGATAGTGACCAGTCCAGACAAAAAGGGTTGCATTTCAGACAAACATTTTTTTTTATTATTCTTTTAGTAACTTGATGGTTTATTTTGGTTTTTATATCAGCAACATTGCTGTTTGCTTAGAGATAACAGTTCAAAATACCGTGCCTTTGTGCAAAACTCAAACAGAAGCTCTTCTTCTTTACCTCGACTGAAAAGTGAATGGGAATGGGGGGAGATAATGAAAACCAGAACACATTTTCTGTAAATTTTGGGCATTTAGGTCTCCAGCACTAAAACTACAGTAGCTTAAGAAACCTCAAACAAGTTTGAGTAGTTTGACTGATGCGTTTATAGTATCAAGATTCTGTGCCAAAAGCTCTGGGTACATTAAAATGCCTCGATGTTTCTCCTGTGAGTGAAGTCTGTCACGCAAAGTTTCTTCTGGATACTTAGTTAAGAAGTAAGCTATCATTATGATTCCAGCAGATGAAAGTAACTTACAAAAACTCGAGGATAGTTAAAAGTAAAGAACATCTTTACTCCACATGAAGAAAATTGCAGGCTAGGTTGCTTCTACAAAATGTCATCGCAACAAACCGACAGATTTTCTGAGCAATGTGTTTTCTTTGTGTCTCTTTCACAAAGCCACTGTCCTGAGTATTCAGCACTGTTTATATTTTTGTGTGAGGAAGAAAATTAAAACAGATAAATTGCTGCTGGGCCAACACTTTTGGAGTCAGGGCCTTATTGGGGCAGTTTGCGGCACACAGAGATAAAAACATTTCTCTCCAATGGTGCGTGCAAAGGAGTTGCCACGGCAACATTTTAACCACAACTTTATGAGCGTGCCCACAGTGGAGCTGCGAGCTCGAACAGTCGGCTATGTTCCTCAGACAAATATGTCAGGCAGGGACAATGGATGGTGGAACATCCAGTGCCATGGGATATTGAGCCCAGCGCTAAAGTAAATAACCGTTTAAAGAAAAAGCTGCTCCTGCTTTAGATGGAACCATCAAATCCAGTAGCAGATATTAGCTTAAGGTCAACTCAGTTTGGACCTTTCAACACTGCAAATAACTGGTTGCATACCCGTAAAAGTGCTTTTTGTGCACTATTTACCATCTTGAAGTCCACAAATGTTATATGTGCAGAATGTGGTCGGGGTTTAAATTTATAGCTAAACTAAAAGGCAGAAGACACGAATACGAGTGGTTTTATTTGTAGCCGCTGTAGTTCTTATGGTGAATCTAAGATATTATGTGTGAAAATAACCATGACTGCCTGCTTTGATGTGGATTTGTGGTTATAATTATAATTTAAGACTGGAAAAGGAAATCCAGATTTTCTATTTAAAACTGCATGTATTGTTAACAAAACTTAAATATCAACACAAATAAAAATGCATTAATTTAATCCTCTTACTGAAAATGAAAAGTTATTGGTGTTAGATTTTAAAATCTTAAAAGACTACTTAGTGAATGGATCAGTGATAAAGCACAGGGTTTATATATTTGTATGCAAGAGGAGCTAAAACATGAGTGTCTCTAAAGACTAAAAACAAAGGAAATCACCAGACAGATGAGGGATAAAGGAGAAGTTTAAACCAGGAGTAGGTTAAACATTAGGGTCTCAGCTATGAACATCTCACAAAATACTTTTCAGTTCATCATATGAACAGAAAATGGCACAATGGCAAACCTACCAAGACATAGCTGCACACATACGCTGAGAGGCCGCCAAGACGTCCTTGTTTGGGAAGAACTGCTGAAAACTAAAGCTGAGGCGAGGGAAGCTGTTGACAACTATTAGCAAAGCACTCCACTGGCCATGCAAAATTATATTTGTGTTGGAAAACTAACTCTGCATATTAAGTTAAACACAATAGTTGGTGTGAATTTGAAGGGCGGATAATATGCAAAGTTATTTTTTTCCCCCATTTTTTAAACTATGCATCATTTCTTTCCCAATTCCAATCATGCAATAAATTGTACTAATATGGCAAAAAATAAAAAAAAATCCCAACAAAATACATCCAAGATTGTAATGTGGCAAGTAGATCAAAAGTTGTCATTTTTGTAAGGCACTGTACTGTATATTAGTAGAAAAAAGTTGAGCTTTAGCAGCTAAAACTAAACAAGAAGTTCTCAATTTAGTGACTGTGCTAATCCTCACAAGAAGTAAAAAATATAAATAAATATATAATTTTGTTTTTTTCATTTTCCAATATTAGGGATGCGCAACTAAACATGAAAACATGAAATTAGAAGGAGAAACTGCTGGCTTCTTCTGATTGGATAGTCAAAATGAAAATCACGTTGGTCTCTCTGATGACTTTCACATGCTTCCCAGTCACCAACACTCCTGGTCAGACCTACGGTTCCTTCAAGTGGCTGACTTTTTGTCTTTGTCACAGAACATAGCAAAACAAGAACAGGAAGAATTCAAAGCCACCATAACAGAAAGAAACACCTACAAGTTTGCTACTGTTTGCCCTGACAAAGTCTGGCCCCGAAGCAGAAGCTCGATTTGCCACATCAAGATCACGAGGAGACAAGGGGAAAAAAAAGATTCTTGTGTGAGAAAAAAATATGTGTGAAAGTGTGTGACATTGTGTGAGAAACTCTGGGGGAAAAAAAAAAAAAAAGAAATAGAAAGAGTCCAAGAAGTCCTGATACAAAGGGCCAGTGTGTGCAGCCTCAGACTGTCCATCACATTGGACTCTCAGGGGCCATTCAGAATAGCAGTAAGCCACGACTTTGCACTTCCGGCAGGCAGGCTTGAAGCCCAAGACAAACCCACCACTGAGCTTCATCCTGTGTACTACCCCCCTTCAGAACAGTGCAAAGCCATAACAGTCCCTTAATACTCGAAGAGGATCCTGTTTGCCAAATCTGTCAGTGCAGAGATGAGACTGATATTAGATTCAGGAAAGCTCAAATACAGTTGAAACCGGAGGTTTACTGTGTCTTTATAATAAACTTAATAAAAAGACACATGGCTTTCTTTTCTCAACGTCTGAAGTTAAATCTAACAAACTTCTCGTTTTGGATCAGATTCAGTTACCTCAGTTATTTCTATTTGATAAATGCTAGAAAACTTGCCAAGAACATTTCTGAGAGATGTTTTTTGTTTTTTGTTTCATTGAACTCAGAAGTTTACATACCTTTGCAAATCATCAGTGATCACTCCAATTAACTCAAATGCAAATCATCAGTAATGATGATTTGCATCATCACTGATGATGTAAGCCTCTGATAGTTAACCTATCAGAGGCTTACAAACCCATGACATCATCATTTGGTCTTTTTCTCATTGCTTGAAAAGAGAATAATCATTCTGTAGCTAAACTTAAGATCTTGAATACATTGATGAATAAATATCTGGCATATTTTGTCTCTCACTAGTGTGGTATTCACCAGATATAATCCTTGGTAATTCGAACCGATCTAATACAAGGGAAGCTTACTTTGACTTTACTCCAGATAGTGAGGAAAAATGTGTATCTATGAGGTGTACGCAAATTTCTGATTTCAGTTGTGAGACTGGCCTTTAGGTTATTGTCATTGCTATCAGTTTCTGGGTATGTAGTGAAGCAACTTACTGCGCCTATTCTTTTTATTTTAATTGAGATGCAATGGTGTAGTATGAATAAAAATTACCCTAGACTCACATTCAAGTGGCCATAGGATTCAAGCATGAAAACAAAGCCAGACAACAGGGTAAAACTAGAGAACAATCTGAAATCCAAAACATACTTTCAATAGAAATGTAAATTCTATCAATTCAATTAGAAATTTTCCATGAAAAACTGTCCTGGTGTACAGATGAACGGTACAGCCCCCTTTAAACATTGATATGGTAACACTTTATACTATTACAGTTAAGATATAAGACAGTGAATGTTTGCAGGAAAAGGAAAACAACAACAACAAAAAACAAAATCTAATGCAGAAAAATACAAAAAGGTATATTTTCAGCTGTCCAAATGAGAAGATTTGGACAGCAAAAGCAGAATTATACACAACAAGAGGGTTATTCTACCACATTCAAGTTCCCCCTTGAAACTCAAACTGACTTTTTCAGACAAAGACATCTTGTATCTTCAGCAATTCTCCAACTAGTAGCTGTGAAAATACATTTACTTTCTCTCCCATTCATTTAGATTCATATACCTTAAGGTCATGGTCTTGTAGGAGCGAGACCTTCCCAACATGTTCACTTCAAATGTGCAATATTTGAACTTTTTAATACGATATAATGACTACCATCACAAGGTTATCATGCACATGCCTTTAATTAACTATGAGAAGGTTAAAGAAAATTGCTTGAAACTATGTACAAATAATGTATTTTTGTATGAAATGTGGTAATTATTCCCTTCTTGTACCCCAAAAAATTTTGCTCAAAACAGCAAAAACTGCTTATGTACAAAATGGCGAATGGACCATCACCCAACATATTAAAAAGCATGTCAACAAAACAGAAAATTCAGGAGAACATCTTTAAAAAGATAACTACTGTGCAATGTGCAAAATAATATTTATTGCTGCATTTTGTAAAAGTACTTTCTTATTTGTGCTTCAAAGTAAACATTTGTTCTTCTGCATCTAATCAGGTACATCTGACCATGAGTCACTGCAAAGGGCTCATGCTCAGACTCATCGCTAACCCCTGCAGCTGGTCTTCGTCCCTCAGCCACAGCCATCACATAAGCATAAGTACACAATCTGTTGAAAGAATCACTGAGTGGCTCAACTTTATGTCAGTTTGAAAGTGGAATAACATGTATATCCATCCGTAGCTGGTTTGAGAAACATCAAAAGCTGCGCTACAGATTCAAACAAACTATCAATCTTTCATCTAAGGTAGACACAAACACAAAGACACCTTCTAAAACAAAGACTTTCAGCAATCACAAATACAAGCTCCACGTTACTCTACGGAAAAATAAGTATGGAACGGAGTCCACACGCACAAACAAACACACCATGACGCACAGCTGAGAAAGAACACACTGCAACTCTGAGTCTGGAGGAATACATTGCCTTCCAGCTCCATTAAAAACACCATCCAAATCCAATCTGAAACCCAGGATCATTGCTAACAGATGTCTCTGTTTACAGCTGGGTATTGTTGTTTGTTGCCCCATGGGGGCAAACTGCCAGAACAGCATCTCATTTTCCATTTTCTACTGAGAAGAGAGATGTTAAAATGCCTTAATTGCAACTCTAAAGGGTGTTAAAGAGAGGCTTTTCTTAGCCAGCAAGTCTCATTTCTAACAAAATGTGCGATAAAAATGATTCATAGTCAAAATCCCTGTGTGTGACACGCTTTCCTTCCTACACAAAATTAGATTTCAGACCTGGGGCTGTTCACTGTCGCTGCACTAATTAAACTCACTTCAAACATACAACAAACAAATTAGTGACTTGGCATAAATAATAATAGACCCTGCAGATGATACAGTCTACTCAGATTTTGTTCATAACACTATAAAAATTAATGAAATTTCTATGTCGCCAAAAGATTTTCTATCATTACTAGTGGCTATAGAATATGATTTATGAAAATATGTGTTGTTGTGAAACTGAAAATAAATCTTATATGTATTAAACAATGATTTACTAAACACAATTATTTATATATTGATTAAATTAATGCAGAAGTATCTCAGTTTGATACAGTTTTTAGATTTGGGGAGTGTATGACTCCTGACAGCAGATTTTTCCACCTGAGCTGTGGATCTCTGTTGCTCCTCCAGAGTTCTCATGGTTCTTTTGGCTGGTTCTTTGAGTAATTATCTAATTGGCCATGTCTATTTAGACTAGATGGATGGCCATACCTTAAGAGGTTTATGTTCCATCATTCTTTTTTTCATTTTCAGATTGTGAATAGAGCAAAGCTCTGTGAAATGTTCATAGTTTGGGATGTTGTTTTATAACCTAACCCTGTTTTGAATATCTCCACAACTTTATCCCATACCTGTCTGCTGTAGCGTTTAGTCTTCATGATGCTGTTTGTTCTCAAACGTTCTGAAACAAACCTCCCAAGTCTTCACAGCTGTATTTAATAGGGAGGATTGTTACACACAGATGGACTCTATATGCTATTCACGGGACTTTGTTTAGTGGTGTCAGCATAAAGAACGGTGAATACAAATGTATGCAACACTTTTCATTTATTTATTGGTAAATAGTTTGAAAAAACATGCATCATTTTCATTCCATTGCATGATCATGCACTACTTTCTGCAGGGCTGCCACATGAAATCCCATTAAAATGCAGTTTGTGGCTGTAAAGTAAAATAAAAGCAAGGCCAAAGGATGGGAATACTTTTTCAAATTATTGTGTGAATTCGCGTACTGTTGATGACTGACTTATTTATCTTTGTATCTGTCCTCCACATTCACCCCATTTGTCTTCAATCTTCTTTGAAAGAATAACTCTGACACCCTGGATCTGCATTAGAGGATGGCTGATTATCATAAAGTGACATTTTCATAATGATGGTCAGTGACAAGCTGTAAAATGACCTGGTTCTAAATAATTTAATTAAAATAAAGAGGGGGGAGGTGGGGACACTTCATTGCTACACAATAACACTGTTGTAAGAATGATGACAAAATCATTTTGCAGTAAAGCACAAATGGTAAGGGAACCAAAGTATTATGTGCAATATCTACATTTTGACATTTAAGATCCTTGGATCAGAATATCGTGGTCAATTTTTGCTAAACTTTGACCACCTGGTAGCAATTTAATAAGTAAATTGTGAGAATATGTAGCATAAGAGCAGCATTCACAAAAATTTTCTTCTAACATTTCAGCCATGAGCGGCTGTTATTTCTTTACACTCATGTGTAAACAGTCACTCTGAAGCTGTTTTACAACTATTTGAAAATCAAGAATGATTATTGAGTTTACCATCGTGTTTTTAGGACTACTTTGGTTAGCATAACTGAAGCAGCGGTCTCCAGCAGTTCTCTGGAGAACATTAGGTTCCCCAATAACCCACCATGTTCCGAAACAGACTGAGGTTGAAAGCTCAAAAAGGTAAAACAGAGTGATTCTGCAATAGTCCATACAGCCTTCTTGTTATCTGCTTTAACTCTCACTCTCTTTCGCTCTTTTTCAGCCTGAACAAACTGAAGAAATTTCTCAACATGTTGTGTCTTTTCAAATAACTTCTTACATCTTGGTGCCTCCGCTCCCTTTATATAAATTCCTCAATGATGTTGAAAATATATGAGTATTGATCACTTTGTAGTATTAAACAAAGTTGTTGTTAGCACTAACTGAAGGCATGAGGAAGAATTATGTTTTGTGATCAGAAAAAGGTAAGATTGGTACCCGTTCACCACCTACAAAGCATTAATCTGGTTTTGGTCAATAGCCAATTTATTGATGCATCTCTAAAAAGGAACAACTTTCTATCAAGATACTAAGCAAGTTTGTAGGTATGAATCTTACTTGGTTTGCACTGAAAAGTTGAAGCTAAACTACAAAGCCTGCCTGTCACCACACTAATCTGTTTCTATCAGGATCAGAAGAGTGGAGTTTATATCATAAATGGAATTGCAGATATACGGTGAAATCTACTACAGTTGTGCGTGAAAACGTCCTTGTATGTCAGACAAGAAAGAATAAAGTAATTCACTGTTTGACCACAATGAAAGACCAGGGATACAACCCGGCTCTGCTTATCCAGAGTTGATCCCTTAGTTTTTAGACATTCAACACTTTATTACACCCTGACTGCTGTCATTCCTCCATCTGGTGACTCCTAAATCATGAAGGGAAACAGCAAATCTACTTTTCCTGAACAAGGAAGCAGAGTATCCTCTGTTCTGATGGATACAACAGAGGAAACAGCTTGTGAAAACGAGAGAAACAGATAATCCTATAGAGGAATGCAAAAAAAAAAAACTCAGAAAGAATGGAAAGACAAATGAAGAGAGAATAAGAGCCAAATAAATAATAAGACATACTTGTTATAAAAACTGACAGGGAAGATGGACGATGAGCGATGAAAGAACAAAAGAGAGTGAGGTAGAGAGGGAAGAAGATCTTGGCTGTGTTTGTTTGGCAACAACAGGCTAAGGAGCCCCAGGGGTATGCTAATGAGAGCGAGGTCTTTCAGCAGAGCGGAGACCGCTGGAGCAGAGCTAGAGTGGGCTCTTCTCACGGATACTAGACCTCAGAGATAAAGGGGGTCAGTGGGGGATGGGAGCCTCAGGGGTCAGGGGAAGTGAACTTAGCGGGGATCCCACAACAGCAACTGGTGTCCTAATCTTTAAGCACTTCTACCATAAACTCTGTAAATACTTGGCGAGCTAACATCTTCCTCATTAGGTTGGTACTGTAAATCCTTTGAAGAAAAAAAAACACTCTATCCTTCTTTTTGAGATTATTCAACGGCATCCATTATGTTTTCCACATTCTTTGCTTGCAGTTCAAGCAAAGAATCAAATGAGTTAAATTGTAAAACAAGACAATAGATTCACACAGAGGATGCATGCTGATACATTGTAGTAGAATATAACAAGATTAAAAGCAATCCAGTGTACAAACCTTTGGGTTTTACATACAGAAAAAGAGCTTAATATAGAAAAAAAATAATGCTTTCAATATGTTCTTACATAGTAAATTGAATAAACAGCACTTTAAATTTTGTTTTTAGCTTTAATCTCTACAGTAAATCCTAATTTCCAAAGCATTTGGAAATTAGTCAACTTTAACACCATCAAAATTCAAAAATAGAATATCTTGTGTGTGGAAAAAGCAATGCAAGACTCTGCTAAAACATCTGACTGTGTTTTTTCTGACTCCATTTGTGAAGTTTAAATGAGAGAGAATATGAACAAGTTGAGACAGATGTGGAAACAGTTCTCATCTGTTCTGTCTCGGGTAGTCCACATTTTTAAGCATTTTAAAAAGTTAATAAACGTAGCTGTTTTGTCGGAAAAAAAAAAACTCTCAATTTTCAGTGGATAAGTGCAAGTGAAGCAATTTATACATTTTGAAAAAATATACGTGTTAGTTTTAACAGTGCCCTAAGCACAAAAATTATATAAACAAATGGGAGAATCTCTTTTACAAGCAAGCATCCTAGAAAAAACAAAATAACAGGGGCCAGGTCTAGCTAAATTGTTCTATGTCATCAGTGATACAGATAAAATTTATGCCTCAATTAGTTAGAACATGATATGCTCAAACCTTCACCATGATTGCTGATAAAATGTTAAAACAATTTTCATTGCTTGCTTGCTGCTCATGTTGGGCGTCTTCTTCTTATTGAGCTCAAAATGACCAGTCCCTTTAACTTAATGTTGTCGAGACAGTTTGATCTGCTTTCAAAAGTGGATTGTAAAACTGTCAAAGTAAATGAAGGTGGGAATACTTCAGGCCGCCCAAATGAGAGGTTCTTTAAAATGCAGAGTCTTATGAAACATTTATTCTATTTCTGCAACTACAAAGTAGCAGGATTTTCAATACTTTTTGGCATTAGGAACACCTTAGAATACGATTGAGATAAAAATGTAACATATGGAAATCTAGAGTAGAGTGGTCTACAATAATTACTTAATCTTTAAAACATAGTTTGTTATTTTTCTTGAAAAATCATAATGGTAAGACCCCTTACCATTGTCTTGTCTCATTAAACCCACAACCTTTACTAATAATTTCATAAATTTGATGTATCATTACACATCTTAATGCCATTGCAATAATTTTTTCTTATTAAAAAAATAATATATTCTAATTATGCAAAGCAATACACAATTAATAATGAACTTTGATTGGGCTCATCTTCACCAAAATCAAGGACTGTGACTGTGGGAGTTTCACTAGAGTGCAGGCGACAAAGCCTGAATGCTGCAAGCTGGAGACTCTGCCTTGAGACGAGGCCACTCCCCTACTGGAGGACACAATCTGCATGATGATGAAGCTCACACGAATAAAACGGGCCTCATTGTGGGTCAACCTTTCACTCTGTGAGACTTGGAGCTCTGAATGCTCCTCAGTGCTCAGCCACCCGTGAAGACATGCACCCCGGCTGGCTCACACCAAGCATGAATTTCTCTGGGATCCGGGTCCATGCCCAGGCCCGATCCCCACTTCCACCAACAAACAGCAAGTAAAGCAAAGCCTGGTTTGACACCAGAGGAATGAGAGCAGATTAAGTCAAATGGGTGTGTGTGGAGTGGACCACATGAGGAATGACTCACTGGTGTCCACTGAAAGGGAAAAAGTAAGCTAAAGCAGTTAGGAAAAGGTCCATCTAAGTAGTCCCGAAACATGTTTGTCGCGCTCATGGAGAAAACATCCACTGTCTTGGGAACTGAGATTCTTATAAACATTACTTTGGCAATTTGCTGCAGTGAGTGAGCCTCATTCCAGCGAACCGATCACTGACCCAGATTTAAATACAGTCCTTCTTCGTAGGTCAGCCTGTCCGGTGTTTATCCTGACATGTTTGGCATGAATTCAAGCTATTGATTGGTTTACAGCAACTCTCCACAGAAAACCCATTATACAGATCTATTCATTTGGTTGCTGACCTATTTTCTCCTGTAGATTTGTAGAACAAAGGGGTTAGAAACTCTGGACAGTTAAAAGTACAGCTAATAAAAAGCAAATGACCACAGGAATAAACTCCATGTCGAACTGGGTTTTCACTTATCCTGCCATCTTAAATCATCATAGTAGGACATGGAGAGCAAAGCGGAAAGAAATGCAGCGGCCTAACTCATAATGAGCCTCATCCTTCCTATTGTTCCATCAAAAAGTAATGAACAAGAGGTAAAAAGTTTATTTCTTTCCTGGTTCATTGTGTAAAGAGCAGAAAAAAGCAAATCACAGGAAATCAGCTCAGTCTTTTACCAGAGCAAAGGTTAGAGGTAGAAGAGGATGTCATTTAAAGCCCCTATTTTAAGATGTCTTACTGTCTTTGATGCTTCACTCCAGTTTTGGATGTTTATAATCCAATTTCTGCTTATACGTCAATTAAAACTAGTTTATTTTCTAAATCAGCAATGATTATTGTCATGATTCTGAAGTATAATGTTGAAAACTACATGAAAAAATGTGAAATTTGAAGTGGAGCAAATAAATTTGCAAGATATTTCATATAAAACACAAAAAGATGCACTTTAAGCCTACATGAAGACATCCAGTAATGTTTAAATAGACATTCTTTTCAGATGTTATTAAAGCTTATATATATATTTTTTTGTGGCCTTTGGACTGTGCCAACCAACACCAAACCTCAGAAACATTATGTTGAAGCCAATCTGTGCACTTCTTTGTGGTGTAATATATTATCCTATAATTCACAGCATTTTATCTCAGACACAAGAATTGTTTTTCTTGAACAGAAAAAATACATAATACATCTAATTTATGTAGTACAGTAGCAGAAATTAAATATATAAACTATTGACTTTCGACCAGAAGCAGAAACAGTCTTCATATCTTGGCAACCCTACCATTTCTCCAATTCCAGGTTTCTTTTTTTCTCCTCAGTACTTTACCAAACAATGCCCAAAATATTTGACTCAGTACTTTTTAATTGCATGTTTCTACAATCATGTTAGGTCTGTATATGGAATAACAATCACATGGAGAAGCCTGGCACCCATTTTATTCCTCCTCTTAAAAAATTACTTCAAGACCTTGACAACCTTAACTTTCTGGCATCTCTGCAGCCACTGTGGGTTTGGCCGACGTGTTGCAGGCAGAATAAGACACACACATGCTTCCTATCATCCAGGCCCTCTAACTCACTAGAGATTTTGGATGCTGCCACAGTGGCTTGGACAAGCAGAAAGCCATATCACATTAATACATAAACCTACAGCTTTAAAAATGTATAATTAAAATCTAATCTGAATCCAAAGTTAGAAACTTGCCATGAAACCAACATCAAATCAAAACAAAGAAATATGAATTGTTTGTTGGTTCACTCATTCTATTTCCCTACATGAGGAACAAACCACCACTTCAGAAGCAATAAATAGTCCTTATATAATTGTTTGTTTTTCTTTCAGTCTGCTCTAAACATTTTAATGATGTCTCTTGTCTGTAAGAGCATTTGCTGTGATTGTAGTCCACCACAGTGAGATTATAGAGCAACTCAATCAGTAACAGACATTGAAAGAAAACACTTCTGCTTCAGAAAAAATAAAGCCACTGCTCTTTTTTTTTTCCTCAAGTAACGTAGTGTCAATTTCTGTTGTAAGAAGTAATGTTATAATTCTTCATTAAGTTTGTAATGTTCTGGCAGAAAAAATGAGAGGAATGAGTGACATTCCTATAAAGGGGAAGTAGGAAGTACAAAACAGAGGTAAGAACTGGTAAACCAACCCTGAGACTTTTTAAAAAATAAACCCACCAGATACATTGTTATGTGGCTGTAAATTCACATGCCTTTTCGGATTGAGTCACTTTACACTACCTGTTATTTTAGATGCTGCAAGTTTGGGTTTGGGTTCTACATTCTGGTAAACTGAAGTTAGAGTGCCTGGATAGCAAATAACCTGATGGAAGAAAACTTTCATTTCCAGCCTTGTTACACTGTGCTTGTGAACACAGAGTCGCACAATAGAGACATAATGAAGTCCAAAGCTCTTGAGACAGCAAGGGCTCTGGACTTGAACCCTCCCACTCCTCCCACCCCCCAGCTGCTGGGAATCTCTTCTCTCTGCTACACTCCTGTCTGTCCCATTGTCCCCCACCTCATGCTGCCAACCTCTCACCCTTGACCTTAAAATTCAACCCTTTTCAAAACCCTTGTGTCTTTCACCCAACCTTTATTAGGTTGAGACCCCTCTCCTTTGTGCCAGCTCAACTTCTCCATCGAGGGTTTGTCGACAGCTCTATGACAACAAAGCGGCTAATACGAAGATCACTTTAATGCCATTGTTGCATAAGGCTCCCCTGGAGTCTCAAAGATGAGACCATATCCTGGAAGTACACAGGAGTAACCTGAACCTGACACCTCAACCCCAGCAGTCTCTCCCTTTAAATAATGATACATTTCTTAATTATTGGCAAATATATAAAAAAGTTGGAGGATAAGAACTTCCTAGACCAACTCCTGGTTTACGACTTGGTCATTCCCTTATTGATTTGATGGACACATTTTGCCATGATTCATTGCAATATTAAAACATCACGATACGTGTTATGAATCTGTCAACATGAGACTCCAGTTCAAGAAGATTCTTGAACATATTTTGAGAGAAACCTGACATCACTAGCCACTTGAATGGGTGCAACCTTTGAGTACTGGTTTGGACTCCCTTCTGTTTTCAGAACTGCCATAATTCTTTATGGGATAGATTCAAGAAGGTGTCAAGAAATATTCAAAAAACAGGAATAACAATAAATATCCAAAAGTTTTAAGTTGGGTGTTTTTTGAGTGCTGGATATTTTTGTTGCTCTTCAGAACTGGGCACCCATTTATCATCCCCCTATTTTACATCGGAGTTATGCACACTTTCCTCCTCGTCAGAAAAACAGTCCTCAGTTCATAGCATTATAATAGCTATGAATGTGCTTTTGATTTGTAAGCTGTATATCTATAATTCAAATCTCTGGTGATGTTCTTTCACTTCTTAAAAAGGCCTTGATTGGATTAAGATCAGGAGATTGTGGAAGCTAATTGAGTGAAATGAGCTCATTGTTATATTCAAGAAACCAGTTTGACAAAAGCATCATTTGACAAAGGTCAAATGATGCTTTTGACCATTGTCAAAAGCATCATTTGGCTTTTTAGAAGGCTTTTTAGCCATGAGAAGGCTATTTAGCCTTCTCATGGCTTTTTTCATGTCTAAAAAGCCATGAGAAGATGAGTACACCATGGACATAATGGGATGACCATGGTCAACAACAATCCTCAGGTGGACTGTGGACTGGATCCACACTTGGTACAGTATTCCAAATAAATATGCCCAATACGATTACATCACCAGAATGAGCCTGAAGTAATGATGCAAGGTAGACAAATGCTTTCATGTTCACATCTAAAGCCTGAAACTGAGACTCCAAACAAAGCAACATCTTTCCAATCTGTTCAAGAGTTTTGGTAACTCTGCACAAATTGTGGCCCATTTTGTGTCATTAGTGGATAGGATTGTCACCAAGATCTTCTTCTGCTGTAGTCAATTTGTTCCCAAGTTCAATAGGTTGTGCATTTCGAGGTGGTACTGTGCATGTTTTGGTTGTAACGAGATGTTTGAGCGGCTGTTGCCTGTCTGTCATCACAAACCAGTCTGTTCATTCTCCCCTGACCTTTGACATCAAAAAGGCATTTTCATCCACACAGCTGCTCCTCTTTTTCTTCCCGGACGGTTCTCTGAAAACCTGAAAAGCGGCTGTGAGTGAGAATCCCAGTAGATTAGCAGTTTCTGAAATATTCAGGCCAGCCCGTCTGACACCTAAAACCCATTTCTTCCCCATTTCATCTTCATCATGTCTGATTGTATAAATTCAGTGTTACTGGCATGTCATTGGCAGGTTTGTTATTTGTGTTATTGTGTTGTCAGTAATTGACTGAAAGATTCTGTGCTGTTTAAAACATAACTTGAAAACTTTAGCATCTTTGTGAAAACAAACATTGGAATTTCTAGTTTTAGTTTTTTCTTTACTGCTCACTTCTCTGTAATCATATTTACAAAGCTCCTGTTTGCATGTTTTAAATATTTTAAATTAAGTATCATTGGAGATATGGCAAAAAGAAAATGTTCAACATGAAAAACATCAGGCAATTCTCAGAAAAAGCAGCTACAGGAAGACTAGTTTCAATAGAAAAACAACATATCAGGTGCAAATCTCTTTCCACTCATATTCACACTTTATATTAGTGTTAGCTCACTTCCAGAAGGTTTGCAGCTTTCTCAGCTCTAAAGATTTCTTTATAGCTGTTGCTGTTCTACTGTTACAGTATTTATTGTTTTCCCATACACTAAAGGTCAAAAGCCAAGATGACTTAAGAGACCCTTGAATAGTGCCATTACAATATTCCTACAGCAAGTCAATCCCAACTCTGGTCTGCATGTTGTTACAGAGCTAAGCTGTTTTTCAGACAGAAACATCTGGGATTTCCTCTAACCTGAAGCAGCAGTTAGCTGGTGTTTTTTTTCTCCTTTGCTTTGCAGTAAACCTTTGCTGAGTGACACAAAATATCCTAAAATAAGTATGTGATGAAATAATCAAACATCACTAAACTGCTCTATACTATTTTTCAGTTTTTTAGCAGTCTAATTGAATTAAAATCCATTTTGTCACATCTCCAACCAGTCTGCATCGAAACCTACCCAAACATTCTCCCTGAGCTCTTATATTTCCTGCAGCTGTCTCGTTATAAAAGCTCAGCTATTTCAGATTCTCATCTGCTTGGCAGAAGTGACTCTTCCTGTCTATCAATCCCATCTTTGAAAGATAATAAACATACAATGCAAATTCTCAGTTGTAAAACTTTGTCTTGGTGAGGGAAAAAAAAAAAAAAGCGGGATGGAAAGAATGACTCCTCTAACTAATATAACCTGTCACAGCAAGAGAAAAAATGAGTCAGGCTCATTTCCAACATCTTGTGTAACCCAAACACCAGTCATTGCAGAAATATCTTCACAAGATTTGTTATAAGGGCTATAAAGCAAACTTTAAATATCTGCATCAGGAATGTATCTTGAATTCTTTCTATGGAGCTGTAGAAATATTCATAAGGGGCTGTGAGGGTATTCATTTAAATCGCTGCTCAATTCGACCCCACTGTTGCATCTGGCTGCCTCCCAGCAGTCCCCGGCTGTCTGGCAAGGCTCTTCCCATGAAGACCATTTCTCACTGGTGTGCCGGGGTACCCCAGATGCTTTTGTCTTACGGTTGTTTAGCAGCCGCGTTAAAGGGCTGAGGACAAAGACCTATCTGTGGAGGCTTGAATACACTCAGCAGGCACACAGCCAACAGCTCAATCCTATAGGCTCCCACAGCTGAAAAGCAGACTAATGCATTTGGTTTTCACTCCTGACAGGGGATCTTGCAGGGAAATGAGCTGGGGGCCCTTTTCTTTCTCATAAGATCACCTAAGTAATTTTACATGCAGGTTGAAGTAACACAAATCCCAGAAATAAAGTCACAAAGTAGATTTTGAACAATTATTTTTCCCAAAATCAGCTAATATTAATTTCTAGTTTTTAATGAGGTCTGATCTACCAAGTTTGATTTTGAGGACTAAAACACATAAAAAACGAGAAAAACTGTGATGTAGGTCCTTTGAGAGAAGTAGTAATTTTGAATTTTCAACAGAAAACAAATAAATTACACAATCATCCCAAATTATACGTGAAAAGATTTGCCCTAAAACTTTTGGGACATTTTTATTCAACTTAAAAAAGTGCATCAAAGTACATAATGTTGATTGTCTTAATTAAGACTGAAAGTGGTGGGAGGTCTAAATGTTTGATTTTCAGTATTTGAACAGCCAACCTTTAATCATCTCTTGATCAGCAGATCAAGGGAAATCTGGCCAATCCAATCTGACCAAACTAATCTGTGCAGCTGTACTTACAAAATAGCAAACAGTAAAAAAAAAAAAAATTATTATTTGAATCTTAATCTAAGCCTAATGTACATACTTCAGGGGATAAAATAATAACAATAATAATAATAATAATAAAAACAGTGCTTATTCTTACATCTTTCAGTACTGTTTTGGAATTTGAGTAAAGCAGAGATGGCACATAGTGAGCATGTACTCAACTGCAAACATAAGACTCGTCAATCAAAGTTGCTCAACTACTGCCTTTGCTATCTTGTTCAATAATGCAGATGTATTCTGAACCACAATTTAATCAAAAAGGGGCTTGATAAAAAGTGTGAAGGCATTTAATTGTCTTTGTGGTTAGGGTACTCAGAATAATAAACTGATTAGAAAACAATCAGGAGCTGCTGAAACATTTACATATGTTCTACTTGGCTGGGACAGCTAATGGTGTGCATGAAAGCATGCAAGACACCATTTTTGTTTGAGGCAATTTTAAGCCTACTGGGAAATAAAACCAAAGCAAGTTATAATAAACTGCACAAGTGACACCACTGGAGTGGAAAATATACAGTCACTGTAAAAAAGGATAATTTGGTTAGGCTAAAATGAGTTAGGCTATAAATCATTATAGGCAGTGAGTATTTTGATCTGAAACGAAAAGCAATTCTTTGAAATAAAAAAAATAAAAAGATGTTCCGAGTCAAGATAATCAAGAAGTCAAACTTGATGGGGTTTTTTTTTCTCTTTGTCTTTCCACAGCCATCACTTTTTCACTGGATGGTCATACTGGAGACATTGTTGATCCAAAGTTGACATCAACTGTTATAATATTACATAAAACAAACTAAATAAGATTGTTTTTTTTCTATATTGCTAAACATAGTTTTTCCCCATAGCATTAGTTTCCTATTATATATTTTCTGTGGGTTAGACATGTTAACATTTGTTTTGAAACACTTGAAAATGGTCATAGAACCAAAATGGTGTTAAATCTAAACTAGTACTGATTTCTATGTAGACAATTATTAAACCCACAGTAGGTAATTTTTATATAAATATCTTCTTTTTACACATTTGTTAAAACTGTCACTATATCCTGACAGAAAGACAGATAATTTGTGAAATAAAAAAATAAACTCCTCTGGAGGAGGAACGTCTCACCATTGTCAACCACGGTCGTGTACGTGATGCTCACAATCTTCCCCCGTTTAGCGCGTGGCATAGTTCAAGCTCAAGATGTCCGATTGCTGCAGCTGTGCTAACGGCGGAGAATTAATGTAACCTTACAGGAGAACTGTCAATTTATAGAGTTCTTTGCAGGTCCTGAAGTAGGGGAGAAGCTGTGGTTTCATTGTCACCCAATAGAGCAAGAGGGAGGGACCTGTGAGGTGTGCTAGTTAAAACTTTCAGATTAAGTCCACAAATTTCTCAGAAGTCCCTAATGCTGCTTTAAGTAACACCAAAGTCACAATGGCTTAAATGTTAAAACAATAGTTTATGTATAGTATGTTCTTACACCACATATCCATGCACAGAAACACACTAACTACTGGCAACAGCTTCACTCAACACCTCAAAAGCAAAAGTTTGGAAGGAACATCAAATTTATACAAAAAAATGATCAATTTCATTAATATACTTATCAACACCAATAGATTACATAAAAAAGTCACCCTCAATCTTTTTAGAGATGAATTTTCTGTTTTTCTTCAAAGTAGGCTCCTCTGTATCAAACAACAGCATTGCATAAATGAATATGCAAACTGGGATTTTCTTTTGTAAATCTCCCCAAAGCTAAAACTCAGGTCTTATTTTCCTCTGTAACATTTATTCAGCTACAGTCTGCATATCTGTGGGTGAAATGGTTCATATCAATGAAAGCAGTCAGTCATACTGCAAATACATCTTAAAATTCATCAAATCCATTCCATAGTTTATGAAAGAAATTGTGAACATGAACATGTAGGTGCTGCCATAAGTTTGACATGTAGTTTAATCCAAGTGCTTGTAAAAGAAAATTGCACATTTTAGAAAAAAAAAACAAAAAAAAAACGTTACAGTTGATTTTATTAGTGAAAGAATATGAGTAAATAAGTACAAACGGTCCTTTTATCTATTCATTTTTGTTCTGAGCAAGATGTGGCTGTCATAAGCAGCACAGAGAGCAGAAAGTAGTGCAGCACTGCTGAATGCCTGCAGTGAATAAACGTTCATCAGCTGCAGCATCTCGTCGCTTACCGTGACCCATTATTTCCACCAGGCCTTCTGGAACAATCATCTGACTGTGAACACAACAGTGATCGAAACTGCTGCTCCACTAACAAGGATCCCCATTTTGCTCTGAATACATGAAGTGATGCCAGCAGGATGTCAAACTGAAAAGGAAGCTGTATTCGTCAGCCGAACTCTGATAATCAGATCTGTTCTTAAATCTGTAGATAATGACCAGATTGTGTCAATTGAATAATTTATCCTATACAAGGCTACAGCTGCCTGTGCCTGTCATAAAACTTTGCTCTTTTTGCATAGAGAAGATATTTCCAGTGCTAACCTTTAACTATATAGATGGCATAGTGACTGTGACACTTCGGAAAGTATTAGGATCCTCTGAACTATTTAGTATTAAAGCTGCAAATTACAGAATATTTTACTGGAATTTTATGTAATAGACCAAGACACAGTAGTGAATAATTTGAACAGGGGATGAAATACGTGGCCTTAAACACATTTTTACAAATTTAATTTAAAAAAATCAAGTTAGACAGGCTAAATACAAAATAATGACACACTCCAGAATAAAATTTGTAAAAACAAATTTCAAGTCTGCTGATGTTTCTGAACGTAAAAGCAACAAAACATCACTCACACACCACCTTCCATCCGCTGTGTTCACTAGCCTTTCAGTGATGGTGGACGCCCAAGTGTGAGCAAGAATCCAACCAAGAACCTCTATTTCTATCATGTCACAAAGCCCAATGGCTCGCTTTGTTGACTGAGGACTTATCAGCTCAGCAAATTAACATGACTGATCTGGCAGACCTGGAGGACTTGGAGAGCTCAGTGAAGATGAAAGAAACCCAGAAGATGGAAGACGGGAGATTTCAAGGGATACAAAGCGGACCAGCAGGAAGAGGAGGAGATGAATGTGAATAAAGTTTTTGATAGAACTAAAATGTGTCTTCTTGGAGCTGCACGGCTGCAGAAAGTCCTCGGACGGGCCTCGTCGATTGTACAATAACCTAAGATGCTCAGTCACATGAGATGCCAAATGGAAAGAGGCCCAGAAATCACATAACTATGACAGCGGCAAGCTCATTATGGGAAATATTCGCTGTAATTAATGACTGCAAAGCAAAGACGGAGAGCAATTTGCAGATTATTGATGGTGACATAAAAATGTTAGGTCTTCAAAGGTTAACAGATGGACTGGAACATATTTCAAATTTGAAATTCAAAGACGGCCTGAAAAGATTTTGATTTAAATAGCAAAGCTACTACTGCTCTCCACAACCACTTACCACCCCCACAGCAACTCATTCTCCAAGCCTGTTTATTACTGAGCTTTGAGAAGAGGAGCATGTGCTTGTGATCTCCAATTTGCCTCTGAGCAGAAGAATCATGAGTCAACTTAAAGTAGGAAGAGCTTATCTGACTCTCGGTTATTGCTCTGCCCTAGACTGACAATTTGCTGTTGTGCCAAAGCGCCTGGCTTGCCCAGCACTACCGGTCACAGGTCTTTCCTCCCCTCAGACTCAGGATGCAAGATCACAGCACATACAGTTCACTGCAGTGACGTGTCCCAGATACCCTCAGCTCAGATGAACAAAAACAAGTGCAATATAGAAGAGCCCAAGACAAACAACAGATCAGAAACAGCAAGAGACAAAGCTCGAGCTAGTGTGACTAATGCAGCCCATCAAAGGACCCGATTTAGCAATGAAAGCGTCACGTTAGTCATGGAAATAATTTATGACACAAAAATTAACCTCAAGTCAAAATCAGTTCTTGGTTTCACTGTCTGCTAAACCACGAGCCATGCGTGACGTCAATGTCTTCATCTGGAGCCAGTCCATGAGGGGCCTCAAGGTCTTGCTTCAACCAGCTGCACGCAGACCATAATTTTAAGATCACACGAAATGCAAGTGTCAAATTTTAACGTCCCGTCCCACAAAACTACCATTCAAAATGGTGGTACTAAAGACACAGGCCAGATAAAGAGGACCACAAGTCCTGCAGCGAGCAAGAGAACAAAACAGATGTTTGTTTTGGGAGATACTGTACAAGGAGATTCTAAAAATATGCAAACTACCGATGAAATCCCGAGACCCTGCCTTACATCTAAAATGTGACCAAAAGAATATTGTAATTCATGCATCCACAGAGGTCAAACAAGTCATATATAACTTATGGCCTGTAACAATACAATGCTCTTTCAAGTTCAGAGAACCCTAAAGCACTCCACACTATATTCAGTCAGTCACACATTTACATGCTGATGGTGGCAAGCTACTGGAGTGTAGCCACTCCTGCCCTGGGGCAGGTGAACTGTCTTGCCCTAAGGCACAATGAAAGAGGCAGACAGAGCGAGAATTGATCAGGGGGACCTGGTGGAATTGGAGAGAGGAAATATATTTTGGGATATTCATGAACTAGAAAAGGTCTGAAATCAGTTCCTGCATTCAGATTCTCATTGGAGTTCAGCCAGTACATGAGCACAATTGCGATCACAGAATCTATCGTACTTGATTAGGTCAAACAGCTACTTGCAAGAAATCACTCAAACTACCTTTCTGTTTGAGTGACAGCTGGCCTGCCAGATTGCAAGCACCATCTCTCCACTTGATGGCGTGGAAAGAACATCAAAAAAGGTTTCAGCAGCTAAGTTATGAAAAAACTGAGTAGGCTTAAATTTTGAATTCCTGAATTATTTCTCTAACTACACAACAAAAATACCATGTAAGATGTTTCATAGGTTTCCACTAAAAAACAAAAACAAGTGATTTTATAGAGAAGACAAAATCACCATAATTTACTCTATTTGACTGACAAAACATCAAATTAAAATATCCCCTTACTTTAGACAGGAGCTAGAAAATCGGTTCACCGCCACGTAGGAGCATGGCATGTCACCACACCCATAGTGATTCTGCCCAGACTGGTAGTAAGTTTACTTTCACTTATAGTAGTACCTACTTGTGTTATTGAAATCCCACCCACACCAGCAAAGCAAATTTCTCACCTTATTCAAGTTGAATCTGTGTGTTAAATTGCACTATTAAATTTTGATTTAATTTAATAGGTTGCTGAAAGCAGAGCATTCAGCAACCATATCAGCCCACATTTCTTAAACAAAGTATAATGGCTGTTAACATGCTGGCATTATGTAAATTGCCCACAATTAAATTGGAGGCCCAGTTTTCTGCTTCCCATCCACCACCGTGTTTTAACTATGGCCAGGTCTCAGGACAGAAAAGTTCTGCTTTTTCCTGGTTTGTTGCAATCAGTGGTAACCGTATAAAGATTAAAAAAAAAAAAACTTGCTGAAATATTTGATTTTTTGATTGACAACTGGAGTATTGAAAAACTACTTCTCAAAATCTGAGTTACTACACACTTAAGAGACACCATTTTGGATTCTTAACAATTTGAAACACTACAGCAGCAATGTTCTTCAAATGTGCCCATGGCTTCTCAGGAGGAGCTCCAGAGATCAAGATCTAAGGTAAGAACATCTGTCAACAGAAAAACTTTTAGTTTTGCACTCAAATATATATGGCTTACAAGGATGAGTGGCATTCATTGGCTGTCTTTACAAAGTACCTTTCAAGGCATACTGACCCCTCAAAGTGTTTTAGGCTGCAAAATCATCTACCCATTTGCACAAATTCACACACATTCATAAACTCATATGCAGATTGCAAGCATCTTGGGGTTAAGTGCCTTGCCCAGCGGCACAGTGACATGTGACAGGAGGAACTGGAATCAAACCTACAGTCTCCCAACTATAAAACAACTCCTCTATTACTGACCTATATTAAATCTTTTGTTCGACTTGTAAAACTCTGCATGGCCACCCCAGAGGCGAAACATGGTAGTGGCAGGAAGACGGATCGGGGAGTTTTTGTTTGGCTCCAAGTCAGTGTTGATGGGAAGATAGTTAAAACTAAATGCAGGGTATTTTAATAATGAGAAACCTCAAAGCTACAGTGTTCTCCAAATGCTCCCAGTTGGGATCACAGAACTGAACACTGAAGGCTTTCTCTGGGTTGAATACAACTGATTGAAAAGAGGTTATCTTCTCGCAACCTTCAATCATAGTGCATGATTAAATCATCCAAAGAAAGGATAGAGAAGACACTCAGGGCCTAAAACTCTCCTCTAAAACTCTTCTCAAAATTTAAATGGCATTTTGAAATGCCATTTCAAAAAATAAATCAGACGCAAGTTACTTAAGTTCAGCCCCAAACACAATCAGCTTTGTGACATCCTGTTTATTCTGGTCTGGACTTGTATCATGCTCACAGTTAATCAATTTTCTATTTCTCATGAAACAGAGAACTAAGATTACCAGAAGGTTTTTTTTGTTTTTTTTACAGCACCAAACAAGTCTTCACATTCACAACAGGCTACACTGCTTGATCATGAAAACAAAAGACAAAAAAAAACCTTTGAGAATATTTGAATATAAAGCAGACAATGCACAAAGGTTGATTGCTATGCAAAGTAATATCCTCACTGAGATGGAGAATGAGGGTCTGTGGGGAATTGGTTCACAGGGCATCAGCTATGAAACTTGCAGTTCAGTGAACTTCTCTCTCTACATTAAGAGCCACTGAAGTCGCACAAAGGAGCGGCTCCAAATTAGGAGCACAAAGGCGCTTCTGTGAGAGATTCAGAGTGAATTAATGAGCATTGATACACTTTCTCACAGCGTTCTTCCCTACAGCCTCAGCTCCAGCGTGTCGAACAACATCAGCTATTAAAAGATTACCGAACCCAGCTCAACCACTCGAAATGATACAGTTATTAAATCGACTTGTTCTATCCTGTATGTGCTGTGTCTCAGTTTACCACAGTTTCAACATGAGTGAGAAGTTTCCAAACATTACCGTAATCTGCCACACCTCAGGTTTGGAGCACAGATGGTCAACACTTGGAACTCATTTAAAGATGGGACCGTTTCCTTTCTAACTCCAGACTGCAGTTTATGAGCTTTCAAAGCACGCAGGCTTCAAGATGTTTCCAATAACATAATCTCCCAAGGTACAGATATTAAAGTTTTTGTTGTGAAAACATTATACCAACCTTTTATTTTCATTAAATTTATTGCAATGCCACGCCCCATCTCATCTCAACCAAATTTAAGAAAAAACATTAGTACTGTTAAACAAAAAAACTGCCCAAAGATTTGCCTTTGAAGGTTACAAGACAGTGAAAATGTTTGGAAGGAAAAGATAAAGGACTAAGAAAAAAAATAAAATTGTGCCCAGTAGTGTTTTTGGAGTTTTAGGGGGGGATAACCAACTTTAAAAATCAAAATGCCCATTTCAACTCAAATGGGAACATGATTTTAAAGAAAGATAGTTATTTATTGACTTTAAGGCATGGTTTATAAATTTAAATTTAGAAAAGTAAACATATATATATATATATATATATATATATATATATATATATATATATATATATGTGTTTTTTTTTTTTTTATCAATATTTTTTTTTTTTTATATAAATTTATGTGTGAGTGTATATAGCAA
>CAEFZX010030155.1:0-15846 GCA_903066825.1 Alfaro cultratus | reverse complement strand
CTTAAACATGCTGTGGTTCTTAAAAAACCCAATCTAGACTCAAGTGTACTAGCAAATTTTAGGCCCATTTCTAAACTCCCTTTTTTATCTAAGATTCTTGAAAAATTAGTTTTTAATCAGCTTGAAATGTTTTTAAAAGAAAATAATATAACTGAGAAATTTCAATCTGGGTTTAAAGCAGCTCATAGCTCTGAAACAGCTTTGCTTCGAGTGTAAAACCATCTTTTAACAGTTGATTCAGGCAATGTTGCAGTTTTATTACTTCTAGATCTGAGCTGCATTTGACACTGTAGATCATCAGATTCTCTGATTAAAACATTGTGTTGGCCTGAGATCCCAGGATTTGAATGGTTTCAATCTCATTTAGGAAACAGAACTTTCTCAGTCCATCTTGACCAAAGCTGTTCTGGGGCCAAACCTTTAGAGTGCGGCTTCCTTTCGAAATAAAAAACATAAAAAATGGGGCCCTGTCAATTACAGAATTAATCATATTGTATTTTCAAAGATAGTTTTTAGCAGTGAAAATGTAATGTTCCTCCTCCCAGACCAAAAAGCAGATTTCCATATTTGCCCTGAACCTCCTGGATCTGCAGGTGATCAGCAGCAGACAGAACAGTAACAGATGTGGCTGTTACTGTGCTGCTGGGAAAAATGATAAAGTAGGTTTTTAAAAAAATAAAATAAAATAGAGGGAGGGAGGGAGAGAAAGAAAAGGTAAGAGTGTCAATATATATCAATTTAAATCTGAAACCTTGTCAAGTCCAAACCAATCTGTGGTCATTTGTGGAAAGTAATGGTCAAAAGATAAAGAAGCATAAATAGGAGCAGCAGGAGGATTAATGAGAAATGATCTGCTTAATCTGCATATAATTTATGCTTCTCTGCAAATAAGACATAATGATAAACACGAGAAATTATGAAACATGAGATTTCACTGAACCAAAAACAGCAAAGGATTTTAGAAATCTAAATTCTTCTGTTCATTGGTGTTGCAGTAAAGTCTCTGAGTTTGGTTCATCTTTGTTTTCAGGCAGAAGTTTAAACTCTTTCGTCAGAGTGAGGCTGACCAATCAGAGCCTTTTTTAGTCAGCTTCATTGTTTTTTTGGTTAGTTTTTTATTTGAAAAATGTCACATTTTCATGATGTAATATTTTTTAATATTTTTTTTCTGAGTCCGAGGGACTGTGAGGATTTGAGTTTTTCTCCCAGCTGCGTCTCGTTTCCCTGATCATCCTGTGTTTAATCCCACCTGTGATCCTTGTTCCATGTTGAGTCTTGTCTTGCTGTCAAGCTGTCTTGACGCGTCAGATGTTTGTCTTGTTACCAGCATAGGCGCCAGAACAGGGGGGTCCGGGGGGCCCTGCCCGTCCGCTGGTCCCACCAGACATTCACAGGCTGAACACAACTCCGACTATCTGAACTGACGTCTCTGTGTTTCTATGCAGACGGATAAAACCTGCAGCTCTGAGATCTGGACCTAATCTAATCTAAGGCTCCGGATCAGAACCAGAGGTTTACTCACATGCAGCAGCTTCGGGTCGGTTGGGATCATGAACCGGTCTGACAGCTGAAAACAGGCTCAGACTCTGATCCGGTCCAGGTCTGAACCAATTCTGCCTAAAGATTCAATGAGATTTCTGTATCTGTCACCATCTATAGAACTGTGGATGTTTTCTTTCTAATTGGGATGAAATAAAGACATCGGGTCCAAACGCTCAGCACACTTTGACCAGAGCTGATCACTTTGGATCAGGTTGAAAAATAATTGGTGAATTTATTTGTTTTTCCTCTTTGCTCCTCCAACAGCCAATCAGCCATCAGGAGACATAAATATCGATGCTGCTGATGGTTTTCAGTCTCTGTTGGATGTTGAAATTCATTTTTGTCTGCTAAATAACAAGAACATTAAAGTTTATTCATAGTGTTTTTCATTTTGTTTTTAATGCAAAAATATTGTCAGCAGTCTGGCTGGTTATCACTCAGAAAAGAATATTTTTTTACATTTTTATTATCTAACCCTCTTTACTATTAACATTTAGGAGAACAAAAGATATTTGTGTCAGAACATTTTGTTGGCATCCAGTCTGTGTGAGTCCTGGAGCTGCTCACAAAGCCTAAATCTTATTGGTCAGTTTTCTTTTGTAAATTTGGAGGTTTGGCGTTTTTTCTATAAGCTAAAAATGAACGAGGAGTTTGAATCCTCCCGTAGTTCTAGGATCGGTTTGGATCCGGCCAGAGCTTTTTACCATGTGTGGTTCTGGTGAGTCTCCGGTTTAGGAGCTTTTTGTGTGTGTGTGTGTGTGTGTGTGTGTGGTTTGGTGAACTGAAGAGCTGACGGTCTCCCGGTTGGTCACTGTTTCACCTGCTGCTGGTGCTTCACACCAACGATGTAATGATGACAAAACCGTCATACAAACTCGCTGTTTTAATGTCGTCCATCTCTGTATTCAGATGTTCTCAGGCTTTTATCCTCTTTTACATTTTTCCAGACTCCAGATTGGAAAATGGAATAAAGTCCATTCCATCTAAATGCTCTGCGTAAAGCTGCCTTCTGCATGTTCCAACTTTTTTTCTGATTATTTTCCACCAAATCTCTCTGACCGCAGGATTTAATAGCAAACAATCATCAAATCTATCCAGACCGCAGCGCATGGTGGACATCCAGGTCAGGGAAGTTTACTGTTCAGTTCAGGACAAATTGTGACAAACCCACTGAATTGACTGACAGGTTCCATCATATCAATTGAACAAGTGTGTGAGACCGATGTGGATCTGGAGCTCAAGCTGGGATCAGTTGTTCTTTAATTCTCCACCTGCGTTTCACACAATGGGCATCGAGGTCAGAGGTCAGAGGTCAGTCTGCCATAAAACAAGCTCCTGCAAGGAGGAGCCATAACATTACGGCGTGGGAAATTCCCACCACACTTTCTCACAAACTAAATATTTCTAAAACATTATAGCAGAACTAGCCTGACCCAATTAAACACATTTCAATAATATACAAAAACCATAAACATATTTTATAAAATTTATAAATAATATTCCTTCATCATCACAGCAGAGACACGTTACCTTGTCAGTGAACCTCATGAGGATTACCCATAATACCTCGCTCTTTCTGAGGTGAATGCAGTACAACCTTTTACCAGCAGATGGTGCATTTTAGCAGGATTTAGCCTGAACCATTTGAACTGTGTTACGTTACAGCCGAACCTGACATTCACAGTCCTGAAACACCCCGTGGTTCCACCTCGCCGCTGGTCCGGTTGCTGCCAGCATTGAGCGATTAGCTTTCTGCTCATTCTGCTTTTCCATCATTAAATCATGTTTCTGTCACCAAACCTGGGTTCACTGCGTCTATCTGACCATCTTCTGCTGCATTTCATGACAGACACGTCTTTAAGTTTATTGTCTTTATTGCTTTTCACACAATATGAGTAAAATTAATCAGAACCACAACCCACATCTAGGAACTAAATATGTTTGTTTTAATGCCTGAATGAACGTTTTGTTAATTCTAAAGGAACATAATAAATATAACTGTTGAGTGCCTGAACATTATATAATCAGACTTAATAATTTCATAAAGAAAGCAGCAGATCCTCTCAGACTGACGTCGGATTTTTCTCCAGTTTGTGGAAAACGTTTCCGTCCGACTGTTTCCTCCAGCTCAGCTGCACGTCGGCATTCAGGCCTTCCTGTTTCAGCTTCAGCAGCAGCTGGAAGAGGAGGAATTATCACGTTTATGCAGATTAATATTCAGGTTCTTTCTGCAGGAGGAAAACCTCTGACTGATACAGGTCAAACTGAGGAAATCATGTGAAAAACTCTCAGCTGCGTTTCTATTCACCATGAAGCTGAACAGAGTTATGAAAAGAAACATTAAAGCTGCAGAATGTAGCTGAATGTTGAAACTGTCATAATGTCCTGACTGTTTGTTATGAGACATAATCTGGAAAGTAAATCTCCTCTGTCTTCTCCTATTACTAACTAGAAACAACCAATCAGAGCCAGGAGGCGGGGCTTACTGCTGTCAATCACCTTCCATGTGGTGCTGCTTTCCCTTCCTTGTTCTCTGCTACTCTGCAGTTAGCATAGCTTGTCATGAATGCTATGGCTAGTTAGCATAGCCAACAATGACAGCAGATAAACAGTTTTCCTGTAACAGTAAGTTGTTTCTCCACCGGTAGCAGATTTAGCAGTGAGTACATAAGAATGATTGACAGCGCTAAGCCCCGCCTCCTGGCTCTGCTTGGTTGTTTTTGGTGCATTTCTTCAGGCAGTAGCAGCTCAGAGGTCGATCTGTTACAACATGCTGACAGATTTAACAAATAAACATTTTATAAAAGTTACTGCAGCTTTAATGGAAACATAACAATTTAATAAAAAGTTTTCGTTGTCATTTTTCAGCCATTTTGAAATGACTGTATTTCAATAGAAACACTTTTTTAGCATCATGAGTCACATGATCAACAACCGGATGTTACTGCTGGTGGAAATGAAGAAGAAAACAACAGGAAGTGGTTGGAGGAGGAAACCAGCATGATTTTTAATTTAATTTCTAATTAATGGAAACACCGGATTGCCAAATTGTGTTATTGTTTCTTTGGTTGTTTTTAAATCAGCAGAATATCACCACTTGTGTTGGCGCTGCAGCTCCACCTGCTGGTAGGAAGTGAGACCTCCATGTACCTGACGCAGCAGCTCTTCCTTCACTGCTGCAGAGTTCAGATCCAGGCCGGACGGTTTCTCCAGCTTCACAGACACAACCTTCTGAAAAACAGAAGCTTTGACAGCAAAATGGTTCATGAGCTTCAGGCACAGCGATCAGGAGGAAGAGGCTGAGGAAGACTCACTGGTGGAGCAGATGAAGGCTTTCTTTACGTCACACCGCCAGTCCTCCCATTTCCCCAGAGCGTCAAACGTCGCCACCACGCAGTTCTCACCCTGGTTGTAGTTGTTGGGCTCGTTGCCCTTCCAGTAGCTGAAGGAGAAGCGGTTCCCATCCGACCACTTCCAGGCGTCTCGGTACAGTCCGGTCCAGACTTTGGTTCCTGACGGCACCAGCTGCTTGACCTGCTGGTTTTCGGACTCGTTCCTGATGCTGGCCAAGTCCGAGTGCTGCTTCCTGCAGAAGCTCTGGGCCTCCGTCCAGCTCATCGCAGACTGGACCAGAACGAAACTCACACTGGAACCTGAAAGCACAGAACCAAGGAGGACAGCAGCCATGAGTCACTGCAGAAACACGAAAACTCAAGTGCGACGGCTTGGAGACAGAAAAAACTGATGAAAGTTTGATGACAGGAAAATTTCTAATAGAAACACTCAGAAATTTGATGATTAATTTAACATATTTTCTGGCAAAATCATGACAATTTTCTGAGCTCAAAAAGTTTTAAAACTCAGAAATTTTGAGGTTAATCTCAGAAAATTTCTATGAAAATTTTTAAATTTCTGAACTCAAAAAGCAGCTTTTTTTTTTAGCTTTTGAAACTCTAAAAGTTGAACATTTTCAACATTATGAGTTCACAAAATATCCAAGTTTTGTTTAGAAAAATACAGTATTTGAAATGAATCTAAAAGTTTCTTAAATTTTTTGACTTAACAAGTTCATAAACTTTCCTTTTTTCTTTTTTTTTAATTAAGCATGTAAAGGTTGCTGTGGGGTAAAGTCCAGCTCACACACAGAGGCCTCAGGCCTGCCTGGGCGTCGCAGGTTCGATTCCCGGCCTGGTGCCTCATGTCTTCCTCCTCATTGCCCTCTTTCAATTCACGACCGATAAAGGCCGCTAGAGCCAATAAAACACTGAAGAAACTTATATTAATCTCAACATTTCAGAAATTTTTTCTTGTAAATGTTTAATTTATCAAGCTGGACATTTTTTTCTAGAACATTTCTGACATTAGACTAAAAATTTCAGTTTTTCTTGCAAATTTTTGACCCTTCAAGCTTAGACATTTTCAAGTACTTTCAAGAAAGTGATTAAAGTGATTAAAGTGATTAATTTTGTGAAATGAATCACAAAATTTTTGAATACTTTTCTTACAAATTTTCAGCCTATCAAGTTTGATCATTTCTATGTTTTTTCTAGGAATGTTTGACCTTTGTAGCTCTGAAATGTCCATACTTTCGTATGAAACGTGTGATGGGTCTGCAGGCGATCGTACCGGTGATGTCGGCGCAGACGGGCTGCAGGACGGTGGAACACGGCACGTCCTGCCACAGGCCCGCCCCGGTCATTATCCCGCAGCGCTCCGTGCTCTGCCAGTTGTTCGGCTCTCCGCTCTGCCACTTCCTGAACGAATCCTCTCCGGTTCTGTAGAACCCAGAGTCCGACATGGACCAGCGCCAGCTGTTCACGTCGTCATACAGTCCGATCCAGGCTCTCTGAAACAACAGGAACGTTCTGATTCACGCACAGAGAACCGGTTCTTTGTTTTCTTTGTGAGTTTAAGGATACAAATCAAAACTCCTGAGAATCATCTCATGGTTTTCCTTCCCTTTAATTAAGTCTAGTTATTATTTAATAGATTTATTTCCTGTCCTCTCTCAGTTTGTGTTCAGTATTTAAACTTTTCTCCTGCTCAGTTTTCCTCCTGTCTTTTCTTTGTTATTTTCTGTTTCTTTTCTGCTGGATTTTTCTCGGTTTGATGTTTTTTGTTCTGCTCTGGCTCCCTGTGGTTTGTAGCTCCTGTCTGTATTTTGGTGAATCTCATCATGACAGAAACATTTCTCTAACATTGATGGTGTTTTGGGATATTTTCTCCCTGATCTGCTTCCTGTTTCTGCTGTGACTCCAGAGGAAGTGAAAGCCGTCATACGTAGCTGTAAGAAGTGTAGACCATGTTGTCCATGACCGCCATCTTGTTCAGCGTGTCCACGTCCTCCATGGTCGCTACGGTAGCCAGGTGGGAGTTCGTCCTCCTGCAGTAACTCTGAGCGTCGGCGCAGGTCATCGGCTCATAAACGAAACGATATTCATGAGACGAAGGAGAAGAAACGACGCCTGAGAGACGCAGGCAGAGTTTAATCCACTTCACCGAAACAAAAACTTACTAAACGTTTCCAAACCAAAACAACAGAAGAACTCATTAAAATACAAATCAAATGAATATTTCTGGGTGAAACTTGCCTGCTGCAGCAGTGACGAAGAGGAGGAGCGCCTCCATCCTTCCTCATCTGGTCTCTGCTTTCATCAGAAAGTCTCTCTGCCTCTCGGCTCAAACATCCTGAATTATTGGCAAGTCAAAACCATTCAAATCAGCCGCATTTCCATGGAGAAGGTCAGATAAGGTCACGATGAAGGTTCCTCCTCTTCCTCCAGATCTCTGCTAAAATCCTGCTGTTGCTTTAAGATCAGAGTGAAAATAAATGAACCCAAAACTCCACAGAAAAAACTTGTAGTTTGTTCAGTGTCTGCAGAAACAATCTGAACTTTAACCTCAGATTATATATGAAATTCTATTAAAATAAAAATCCCCAAAATGATCTTTAAGAGAAACAAACTGCTTGAGAATTAATTGATTTAACTTAATGTGTATTTCATATTATTTGTTGCTTAACTGTTGATTAAAATATAATAAATGTCTGTATTTTGAGTAAACATGTTTTTCAGTTGTTTCTTCAGAAGGTTCTGGTTTTTATTCATGTTCCAGCAGCGCTGAGGGAGAAACAACTGATTCAGCTTTAATCCTGGTTTAATCTCAGATGTTAGATTGAAGCTGTGATTTTCTCAGGCTGATGTTGTTTTTTAAAGCAGAACTTTATGAATCTGAATAATCAAACAGGAATCTGCATTTAGGATCTTCTGCTCTGTTTTCAGCTCAAATCATCCTGGAGACGCAAAGCAGAACAACAGGCGCAGGATAAACGTTGTTACTTTGTGGTTTGGTCATAAATACATAAAGTTCAATCACATAATCATAACAAGTCATATAAAAGCCTTTTGGTAATTCATGGAAGTTAAAACTCTTATTGGGTTTTATGACAGTCAGAGGAAACCAAAGCCTCACACTAAGTTTTATTCCTATTACAGATTAAAAATCACCACAATTCTCTTTAGTTAACAAGCTAAACAAATTATATTCAGACCTGAGAAGGAACCCGATTCGCTGATGATTCATTCATATTAAAACGAGATCCGGTTTCCTGAGGACAGGATGGAGGATGTGGAGGAGACGTACTCGCATGATCACTGCGTAATTCAGCAACTATTTTACCTTCAGTGGCTATAAAAATGCTATAAATATTAAAACTGTCTTGAAAAGAAACTTCCTGAATTAACACCTTGAATTTAGGCCTCTGTCTCTTTAAGAAGCTCCTGCTGTTTCTGAAGCTCCGCCTCCAGGAGGTCATCCAACATGGCTCCTCTATTAACCCTGTCATGTTTTTACCAGCGATGCTCTGAGCAGCAGCTCCTATGATGAGCTCAGCTGATGTTTGCTAATTGCTGCTGGCTAGTCTGAAGGAGCTGAGTGGGGGAGGAGCTGCGGCTGGAAGGCGGGGCTAGGCCCACCCAGGCGTTTACAGCTGAATGGTTGCCATGGAGATGAAAGGATTTCTGACCCTGATGGGATCAAAGCAGAACTGCAGGTTTGATTTTTATTAAATATTAAAATATGATGGAAAGATCAAAACAGCTGATTTTACATGGAAGTGTCCCTTTAACAAAATGAATCTATTTTTATTTAAACACATTAAATTCATCCAAATAAAAACATTTTGAAACATTGTTTTTATGTTTAATAAACATTTATTTTTTATGGAAAACATTTCAGTGAATCTAAAATCATAAATCAGTTTTCCAGGTGAAAACGTCAAACTGCAGCGATGAAGATCAAAGCTCAGCTCGTTTCCATGGAAACATGCAAATGTTTATGGAAACTGTTTACACGTCATTAATAACCTTCATGAGGAATTTCTGCTTATGATTCTGAACCAGCTTCCTCAGGCTGCATCATGTAACAGGAAATAAGGTAATGAAGTGATAAAATGTCTGTTATATGTTTGTGATTAATTGATGATCAGAGTATTAATACCCTGCTTGGTGTTCAGATGGATCAGAACGAGTAGAAAGAAACCAATGTGATGTCATCAGTAGTTTATTAAAATATATTCAAACCCAAACAGACTGATCTTCTCCTGGAACTCCTCTTCGCCTGTTCTTTGTGGCATTCTCAACATTGCTTAAATGGTAAATAATGACTTTTTATTGTAATATGAATCCCAGTTTGATGTTTGTGTTGCAGTTTGACCCGGATGAGGAGGAAGAAGTCAACCTGCTGTTCCTGCTCAGAGCCACCAGGGGGCGACGTCACAGCGCCCCCTGGTGTGGGACTCTTTCACTGGTTTACAGCCTTCAGTTGGATCTTAATCATTACATTTCAGAGCTTCACTCTTAAAACATTCAATATTTGGTCATTTCATGTTTTAATAATTTACTGTTTTCATGTGAAGTTCAGGTTGGAAGGAGCTTTAATTGCTACAGCGTCTGATGATTCTAAACACAAATCTCTCAGGAAACGAACTGAGACTTTATTCTGCTCTTCAGTTTTGTCCTTCATCCTTTCTGAAGATTTTTCCATCTGAAGTCATCCAGCTCAGCTTGACGTTTCCGTTCAGATCCTGCAGCTTCAGTTTCAGCTGAAACAATAAAATAAACTAAAGTTTAGTTTGTTCATCAACAGACCCATCAGTGTTCAGGAAACTAAATGTCTGCAAGTTTTCCTGTCAGCCTGGGAGCAGCAGAGAACCGAAGAGTTAGGAAATGACTCAGCTGATGAACATGAAACAGAACCCAGGCAAAAAGAGCAAAGATCCTAAAGACGGAACCAGAGGAGGAGAAATTAAATCTGAAACATTACTTTCATCATTTCTCATAAAATCTGCATCAGTTCTGGAGGAAACATGAAATAAACTCTGACATGATGTTCTGGAGCTAATAACTAAATAACTAAAGACGGATCGTGTCCTCAAGGTTCACCTGGTTCAGAAACCCGTCCAGCACCGCCGGGTCGCTCAGGTCCAGAGAGGAATCCTGCAGAACCTTCAGTCTCACCACCTTCCTAATGATTCCTAAAGATTTGAACAAAACCGACAACCAATAATAAACTCAGAGCCTCATGATGCCTCGACCTTGATAACTTGGACCTACATGCCAGGTTGGTTCTGATAAGCTCGGATCATGTAAGCCCAGGGCCGGCCCAAGGCAATGCAAACTAAGCAGCCACTTAGGGCCCAGGGCCACTAGAGGCCCCTCAGTGGAGCTGAATTTTCTTTTAGTAACGATTTCTGTCATTATAATAACAAAAACACATAAGTTTATCATGAAGTGATTTGTTTTTACAATAATATATATTTGATGATGTATGAAAATCATTATTTTATGGACAAAAAGAAAACTAAATATCTCTTGGGGACCCCTGGTGGCCGCGGTAGGTACTGCAACATGAGCTGCACCCAAAGCAAAGCTCCTCTAAGATCAGTTAACAAAACAGTGTTTCAAAAAATGGCTTTTCTTACAGGGAGAGACAGAAGAAAGTCCAGATAAAGGTTTGTTTTAATGTAATGTTTATCAGAAAGATTTGGGAAGCTGCTGATAGACAATTAGCCTGATAACCTGGAACCGTTCGGTTCAACAGCTCAACATTTCTGCTGCGTCTTTGTGTGAAACTGAGTTTAAACTTTAAATGAGTTGATCCTCCTGCTTGGCTCTGTATATTTCTGGCTCTGTTTTTTGGCTTCAAAATGGTGTTTGATAACAATAATACACAATTTTCAATGTTTGACATTGTGTAGCAAAATGTTTTTTGTCTGAAATGTTGCTAAGTAAAGCAAGAAAGTCAGTGACTTGGTAACAGAGGGTGAATGTTGGTAACTGCGACCCACCAGGTTCAGACCTGGTGGGTCGACTGTCAGTCAAACGTCTCACTGAGGACAGAGATGATTTATAAACCTTTGCTGATGAAGATCAGATCAGGGGAAAAGGTCCCAGCCTTCATCACACAGCGTCCCCCAGGCGTCTCCATGGTAGACCTCCACCCTCCCAGAACACCGGGTTGTACCAGCCAGTCTGAACTTGGCTTCTGCTCCAGACCAATAAACTGGTTTTATTATCTGTCAGCATTCTAACCTGAACAGCAGTGAAGCAGATCTATAACACACACTCTGAAATTTTGCATCTAAAATGTGAAGATGGCAAGACAGGCGGACAGGCAAGAGCTCCCCCTGGTGGCGGTTTGGAAAGACAGACATTTCAAAGATTCGGTTCTTAAAGACAGTGATGACATCACACTGTCAGCTGCTGCCATGTTGCTACTAACTGTTAATTTCTTACTTCTTTTAACATGTTATGTTAAAAGAGGCTTTATTCGCTGCCCCCTAGTGTCTATCAGCTGCAGTTGAAACGAGCGCACAGAAAATAAAGTTTCTGCCAGATTCAGAGCGTCAGCCAGGCATAAACCAAACTAAAGTCAGGAGATAATTTTAAAAAAAAAGGTTGAAAAATGCTGAGCGAACTGCACAGCTTTGTAAATCTCTCCTGATCTCATGAATCAAACTGACCTTCTGGGTTTGATGCTGACATGAATCCAGTTTTCACAGAAGCTTTAATCTGCAGTCATTCATGTCGTCTTACCTTCACAGATGACTCCAGCGTCTTCTCCATGTCTACAGTTATGGCTTCCAAATCCTCTGTGGAGACAATCAACCAAACTGCTCTCGGTTCCTGAACAGGCCACGTCGTCCAGCCAGATCGGGCCGGTTCCTTCACCAAAGTAGGCCACCCCGGGGGCGCTCTTCGGGCGGCCGCAGCCCAGCTGCCTGCAGACCACCGCGGCGTCTCTGAGGTCCCAACGGTCATCACAAACCGTCCCCCAGACTTCATCATGGTAGACCTCCACCCTCCCTGAACACCAAGACGGCCCGACTAACCTCATCTGCGTGTCAACGACTGAGAGACACAGAGGAGAAACTGGAGACATAAAGACTGGAAACATAAAAACTGGAGACATAAAGACTGGAGATATAAAGACTGGATATATAAAGACTGGAGACATAAAGACTGGAGACATAAAGACTGGAGACATAAAGACTGGAGATATAATGACTGGAGACATAAAGACTTGAGACAAAAAGACTGGAGACTGGAGACATAAAGACTGGAAACATAAAGATTGGAGACAAAGACTGGATATATAAAGACTGGAGACATAAAGACTGGAGATATAAAGACTGGAGACGTAAATACTGGAGATATAAAGACTGGAGACATAAAGACTGGAGACATAAAGACTGGACATATAAAGACTGGAGACATAAAGACTGGAGACATAAAGACTGGAGACATAAAGATTGGACATATAAAGACTGGAGACATAAAGACTGCTGGTTGGAGGAAAACATTCATCTAGTTTAAATAAACTCATTTTAAAGAAGGTCAGGCAGAATCATCAACGATGCAAATTTCACTCAAACTGCTTTTGAGACTCAGAATCAGGATCAACAAAAATTTGAATATTGGCCCAAATATTGAGGATGTGGACGACGATCATTTAAAATTTATAATATTTGATCAGATCAGTAAACAGGACTTGATTCCTGCTGAACTCAGCTGACTCCAGAAAATCCAGTGGACCAGAACCGGCAGGTGACTCCTGGTTCTGGTTCCTCTGCTCTCTTCCTCCAGACTTTGAGACCTTCAGGTTCTGGTTCTGCTTAGCCCGGGCCAGGCGGTTCTGATGGACCCATCTGTGCATCACGAAGTTCTGACTGCAGCTGAGGTCCAAACATTTTGAATCAAACTTATGAATGAATTTCATTTGATCATTTTATCTGCAGCTGCACATTTTTTAATCCACACTTTTTCCTTCCACTCAACTTTTAATGAATGTTCTTGGCTTTTTTGTGGAAGGTTTCACCGACTTCCGTTATTGATCCTATACGACAACTTGATCATAGAATATTTCTATATTAAAATCTTTTTTTATTGTTTCTTTCAGAGAAAGTCTGTTGTGAAAATAATTTATTCAGTTTTTAAAGTAAAATAAACTTTGCAATGATATTTGAATTAACCTGTTGATACATTTGGAAGATTTTTTCTCCATCTTTACTTTTTTTATGAATAAACATGAAAAACTTTTGGATTCGTTCAGAAACAGCCTTTACTGCTTCTTTAGATACTTTGTCTCTTATTTCTCATCACCTGTCCAACAGTTTGCTCTGTCGCCGTGACGACCAGCCCCCATCTCAGCTGAGGATATGAACTCATCTCCTACCTGCTGCAGCCAGCAGGACCAACAGGACCAGCAGGACCAGCAGGATCGTCTCCATCGCTCCTCTCCAGTCTGACTGCAGGATTTCAGCTTCTTCACTTTTACCAACAACATGCAAAACTTTGTACAAACGTATTTGCATTTCAGGAGAAAGTTTATTTTGACACTTGGCTTTAAAAGTACAAACATGTTGAATCTTATTTAAATTTCTAATTTCTCATTTGCCTTCAGCAGCAGAACAACAAACAGCAGAATCCAGTTTTTAACATTTTCTTCTTGACTTGAAGCTGAAAAACATGAAGATTCATCCCATAATAATAAATGTATTGGTGATTGTTTGCCAATAAAAGTTCCATCAAGCCACTAAGGCACTGAGTCAAGTTTCTGCATGCAGGCAAAAGAAGGTTCAATGATTGTTCTGGATGATTTATTTTCCCATTTCAGCAAACAATTACTGAGTTCAAACTTCCCTTTCTTCTTTCTGCTCTGGAGAAACCGTAGGCCCCAATCCGTAGGCCCCAATCCGTAGGCCCCAAACCGTAGGCCCCAATCCGTAGGCCCCAATCCGTAGGCCCCAATCTGTAGGCCCCAATCCGTAGGCCCCAATCCGTAGGCCCCAAACCGTAGGCCCCAAACCGTAGGCCCCAAACCGTAGGCCCAAAACCGTAGGCCCAAAACCGTAGGCCCCAATCCGTAGGCCCCAAACCGTAGGCCCCAATCTGTAGGCCCCAATCCGTAGGCCCCAATCCGTAGGCCCCAAACCGTAGGCCCAAAACCGTAGGCCCAAAACCGTAGGCCCAAAACCGTAGGCCCCAATCCGTAGGCCCCAATCCGTAGGCCCCAAACCGTAGGCCCCAAACCTAAACACCCTCTGGTTCTGTACCGGGCCCCTGCACTTATAGAAAGTGGACCGACCCACATTTCTTCCTGTCTTACTTAGAAAATAAATACGAAAAATAATAAAACAAAAAATAAAATCAACAATTATTAACCTACAAATAAACTCTGTAAATAATACAAAACATATCAATTTAAGAATAAACTAACAAATTTCAAATTGGCTCCAACAATCATCAATATCATCAGTCAGACGTCATTTATCTGGTTTTCTGATTGTTTTCTGTTTCATCAACATCAAACTGATTAAAACTAGTTTGTGTTTGTTTTTCTGTTTGACATGAAGAAACCTGAAAAAACCCAAATAGAAACGATCCAGAAGCTACGGAACAAGTTTGGTGCCAGAATTAAAATGAGCTTTTAATTCTGGCACCAAATTAAAACCTGAGTTTGAATATCCCAGCTACCTTTAAGCTGCTTTAGCGGTGAAAACATTTCAGTATGAGAGTCTGTCGGGTTTAAAGGGACAGTTTGTGTTTTCGTGTTTCCTTCAGGCTGACGCCGTTCTGTTTGCATTTCTGTCTCTGGCTTCAGGCTGTTTTCCTTTGGTTTTTGCATTTGCATCACGACTGCTGTTGAAAACATGAAGACATTTTCTTAATCGTCCTTTTCTGTCCTGTTATGGACATTGTTCCATAATTATAACAACAATCATGTAGTTTGTGTATGAAACAAACATATTTGCATTTAACAGTCTGCATTTTCTATAGCATCTCCCATTAAAGCACAATGACCTCCCAGAAAGGTCAAAGGGCAGATACTCATGTTTGCTCTAACTGAAGATAATCACAGAAATTTATAAAGAAAATCCCAAAGAAGGAAATTATTTTTAAACAAACAACATTTTGTCCTTTTGTCTATCTGACTGCTTCCTGCAGCTGAGATTGTCTCCATTCGCTTCCTGTTCCTTCAGCTTCTCTCTGAGTTAAAATATTCAGTAGAACAGAATATTAAATGGCTCTGTATATGAAAACGGCACTGAAACCTTGGAGCGTGTGTTTCTGGAATCAGAAAGGAGCTACAGGAAGTAACCAGTGTAATGAGAATCATAGTTACAATTAAAAACATTTTTAGAAGTAATTTAAGTAAAATTAAAGGTCAAATCACGTTATTTTTGAAAAACACAAATAAAAAAAAGAACTTAGTTAACTCACATTCATTTATTTTTATTATTAGAAATATGTTTGAGTTATTTCACTTTTTTCCCAATTAATTTCCTGTCCACAAACAGCCCAGTTGGTGGCGGTAATGTTCCTTTACGGTTGGTCTGCCAACCGCCATTAAACAAAAGAAGAAGAAGTAATTCGGCGCCTTTATTCCACCTGCTGGTGTAGTGAAGGCGAGCAGACCGCTCAAGGTTCGCGTAACGCAAAGTTTAGACATGGCTGGATTATTTTATTATAAGTTACATTTCGGAAACTTTTTGTAAGTTGTTTAGTTCTTCCTCCATGAAGTTATGGAAGACATTTTCGTGTTTGAGCTGATCTTCTAAGCCAGTGGTTTTCAAAGTGGGGGCGCCAGGGGGCGCCAGGGGGCCGCGGGAAGATAGAGAAGAAAAAAAAGTTATACATGACATTATTTTATTGAATAAAATTAATTAAAATATTCCTGTCTGGGTATAACTGCATTATGAAAATCATTCACATAAAGCTTACAAATAATTTTTTTAAATAACGC